>CALYDF020000968.1:0-18117 GCA_944474145.2 Dicrocoelium dendriticum | reverse complement strand
AGGGCTCGTCACATTCGATTCATCGCTGCTTCGCAACTTAGCTCATGTCTGGTGGGACACCGCGTGAGCAATGAGCGTGTTCACGCTACGTTCACACTGCCTCCTCTCGCTTGTGGCTAGTGGTTAGAGAGAGCGTAGAGAGAAGAGCAAAGAGCTGCGATAGTGTCGCGGAAAGCTCTCGTGTTCTATCTGCCGTGAGAGAGCTGGGCAGCGAATCAGTCTCTATGCATAGTTGTAGTGTGAAGAGATGTTAGTCATTCAGTGAGAGCCACTTAATGAAAGAAGCACACTGACTGTGTCATGTGAGAGTAATAAGTCGGCTTCACTGCTTAGCTCGCTGGGCGCAGCACAATAATTCTGAGAATCGGACTCTGCTGCACACTTGATATACAGTGTGCTGCGTGATGAGTACGTGCATTGTAGTTACGTGAGACACAGATCGCAGTTTTGTGGTAATGTGGTTTGTCGATGCGCCGCGCAAGGTTGGTGAGGACTCACAGCATTCAGAGTGTCACACGACATATATAGGAAGTGAGGTCTGTGCTGATGCAGTCGGTCGAAGTGGTGAGATGTCTCGCTCCGCGTGTTGTGTGTCTGTGGCTAGTTGACAAGAGCACACGGTGCTGGGTATTCGTAACCCTTGCTTAAAATGGCCTATTTGTTCAATGTTAAGCTATGTTTCCGCAAACAAATTTGATGGACAGAAATAAGCAGTATTTTAGCAGAATCGTGAGTGGCTTCTACAAACACGATATGTCAATTACGCTGATGGGACCAAGTGAAAATATTAGACTAATTAAACTAAGACGTGTGTAAATAATAAACAATTAACCTCAAATGAGAGCACTCCAAAAGCAACTAATACATTTTCAAAAATGTTAGCTTTTTCGGACAACGCTTCTATGTAAATAATTAACAGGAATTAATAATTGTACTTATGGCAGCAGTAAATAGATAAATCAGTACAAAAACAGCGCTATGGAAGAATATATTCCTGTTATTGTAAATGAAACATTTACAATCGATTAGGTCTTCCATTATTATATACCAGTTGTAGGTGTCTCAATGATATTTATAGTGGCTAGTGGGGATATGCATTCATTGTTTTATTCAATTCTCTAAATTGAGTTAAGCTGCGTTCAGCTTCTGTAACCATATTTGTCCTGCACTTTGTCAAAGGTTGCCTTCTAATCAGACTTATGCGTACAAGGATATTTCTTGTATAAGAAATTCGCTACATATACGGCTGTTTTTACGAAGAGCAAGATCATATGATGTTGCGGGCTTTCACTCCTTAAGTTGAACAGAATTTACCCACAATTATTTAAATATTTTTAAGCGATCATTAAAATTTAAATGCTAAATGACTATATCTCTGTCTTTGGGGCGAGCGAGCGTTATCGTGTCAGAATGGTACGTGCGGTATCAATTATTCTTAAATGTAACTGGTATTATGCTAATAAAAAGACCGAATTAACGTTCATTAATTTATCTAACATAAATGCTAAATGTACGAAGAAATATGTTCAGGTTTGGGCTGTCTCATACATAATTCATCTTGGTAATTAATTTTTGATTCACATCGGTTTGCGAAAGAGCACTTGAGAGCACACCAACAAATCTTGCAATTTTAACATGTATTGTTTTGATCGAAAAATTAACGCCAAAGAGATTTTACAAGTCCAAAACACTTTTAATCAATTGGCTTCGTGGTAACATATGTACTATGTATTATACAACAAATTTTTTAATTGCAAATCACAGTCTTAGCCCTATTGCTTGAAATTAATTGTTATAAACCAGTGCACCATATCTTGAATGACTGACTAACTCATAAATGTGGACATAATTTTTAATAATCATTTTGTTCTCCATTCCTATTAATATTTTTCGATGAATAGAAATTTATCCTTATGACCCATCGCTTTGATTACCTTCTAAAACCATCAAAAGCACCTCACCCAATGGCACAGTGAAACAAGCATGTAAAAACTATCTTCGTAAAACACGTAACCGTTATCACATAAACGTAACATTGAGCGTCAAACTTCGTGAAAGTTAAATTACGTCAATGTTGATTTGGTGCTGTTTGCGTGGAAAGAAAACTTGGTGACATATTCGTACTCGCCATCAGAAGGATTCTTACCACAGTCACAGACAGATGGCGGCACTAGTCAAATGCCGTTTGTTGGTGTTGACTACAAACAAATACACCTTCTCCGTAGTTCACGGTGGCTCAGCATTGTATTTTGAAATTCTGCAGGCAACGTTGATCGTAATAGCACATACCTAGAAAATGCCTTGTTCCGGTGGAGTTATGTGGACGAGGATCCACGGTGGTGGCAAGCGTGTTGTCAAAACGCCGCTACCTACCGTCAGTTGTTTTAATGTGGCTGAGTAACGGAATTTCTCCAGCATTATAGTTTTAACCTGAGGTTTAACATGAGCTTAAAGTCATGTAATACACGTAACACGGCATGTAATCTTGCATCATGTATTCTGGTGTCCTACCGAATAAACAGATATCATCCATATAAGCTCTTTGACCAGATAATCTGGCAAATGTGTGAATCCTAAACTTTTGCCAAGCTGCTAAGATTGAAATCAAGCCCACTGATGGACCTTTGTACGGAACGAACTCGTCCGTTGTAAGAAATGTGCTTAGCGGTCCTGACTCCTGATTTAGTGGCATGAGAAAGAAAGCCTTCCTAAGCTTATTCATAGAAAAATGTTGGCGTCGGCTAGTTCGACTAATAGTTCATCTGCGGCTGGAAGCACAAATTTTTCGACCAAGATTTGATGATTGGGTCCTGCAATTCACAACATATTCTCATTTTACCGTTTTTGTTGAGGACTCTAACCATAGAGTGGACCCATTGCGAAAAATTAATGGGTTCAATAAGATCAACTATAATTATTTGTCGTAACGCTGACAAAACAGCCTCTCTTCTGGCCAAAGGAATTAGATGTGACTAAGCTATACCTACCGGTTTAACATCCTGCTTCGGACATGTGCATTGTACGGAGGACGGAACGAACACTATTTTTTGTTTGAATAGTTTCCAGTACTGTATAGTACGACTGATAGGTTAACCGGCCTGTTAAGCATATGAGATAAGGACGGTGTAACCACAGCATTGCGCCCGAGTAGGGGACGGATATTTCCGCGGGTGACGTACACAGCAATTGATTCTTTCACGGTCCCAAGATGCAAAGCAGCCAACACAAATCTTGGTATTTCTACGGGGGGCCTTGTATAACTGTCAACTCGATAGGCTGAAGGATGCAAAGGCATGAAAGTTAAGTGACTGTCAAAAAAGTACTTGTTACTATAGTAGTAGAAGAGCCTGAATCAAATTACTTGTCAACATGTGTTGTTCTATCGCCTTCAATAACTTTAACAATACAAATATCCGTCATAAAGAGTTTAGCCTCTGGACAAATGGAACGCTATTGACAAACAGTACCGATGTCATCAATAGTACATACATTTTCAGCCGAATGTACCTGCTGCTTAGAAACGAAATCGGTAGGATGTAGCCGAGAAATGCGTACTGAACGACAACAGCAGGCATACCGCACTTTCTGCAATCCTTTATTAAGGCAAGTCATTTGGTAAAATTATCTTTATGCTGTAGACTGCCACAGCAAAAGCATTTCGGTGGGGATTGGAATTCCGTTTGCTAGCGACCGAGCTTGATGTCCTCCTGTATCTGCTTGGGTGGAAAAACATCGCACCCGTTTGAGGCAATCTACTAGCAAAGCTTCGTCCCAAAGCAATTCGGTCGCAATTTCGGAAAGTAGGCCTTCCCAAATTTCGTTACTTTTGACTCAGATAATGAACTGTTGAACTAGCATGAAACCATCGGTACAATTTTTCGGTATGGTTGGATACCCTAATGTCGTTCACCGCAAAAGAGACAACAAAATTGTCTAGAGTTTTCGGTGGTTCCTGTGTAATTCAGCTAAATGTGAAGCGAGAAATTAAAAGACTTATACCTTCGCTCCATGAGTTATCCAACACATCTAGTTCGTTCCTTAAAGTACCTGGAGACTGGAGCTCCAGAGAATCAAATTGTTGTTCCTCATCACCCATTAGGTGCCTGAGAAGCTTTCCTTTTGGGCGTTGTGTTTGGTTAGCAGCCGCAGGCAGTAGGTTAAGTTAGTTTGTGAACGATGATTTCTACTGTTTCTATGCACTTTCGGTAGAATTTATGGTCGAATCAGACCAGTAAACTGTCGGAGGATGTAATATCATGGGGTAGGTTCGTAAGCCGCGAACATTGTTTTTGTTACGAACAGTCTCGATCAGTCACCGAAAGGAAAAGGTCCGCTTCGGTAAGGAGATTCCATTATCCTGAAACGTATATAAATACTTGATTATATCAGGAAGCACAAAGAATATTTAATTAAAAGGGAAGCAGATATATTTGCACTTAATATTGTGTGTCTGAGGTTGTTTGTGCTGTCTATATATACCTTTTCCGAGTCAACTGAATCCATAACGGAATCAAGACCTACCTTAAACAAATATTCTACCTCCATAAGAATATGCAACAGGCCATAAGCATATCAAGTTGAATTGTGTTATAATTGAGTGAACGGCTTTTTTATTTTTGCGTAGATGCCTGATAAGATTGTCACTGGCACGGTGGGAAAACGCCAACGGTAACGGCTTATAACACTGGCCAAGCGAACAAATTTGCGCTGACCTGATGGCGTGGCTTAGCCCGGGGTACGTGCTGGTGAGACGGAAATTGTGCGAGCGTGAGAACTACCCCAGCCGCACGTATTTGGGTAGACGCTGAGCCCTCGGAACAGACGCACACGAGCGCAGGTTATGGTAGACACGCGCTAGTAACTTAGACGCAAACGCTGGCCGGCTAACGACGCACACAAAATAACGTAACCGACGGAGTCGCAAGTACGGCGAAGAGGAAGAAAAGAAAGGTAGTCCTCTGAAGGCTCCTTTACGACGAACAAAAAGCAAATCACAGCCAATGCTATGGGTCATTGTTAAGGAAAATTTCTTCCACGACGTGGTAGTTTGTAAAAGACCATTGTCAAAAGGTGCGCAGTTGGGCCTCGTCTTGGAGTGGCTGAACACTGATGCGTTTTGGGGAGGAATTGAACCTCGCTTTCCACAGTCATTCCGCTGGGGGTTTCTGGCGCATTTTTGCGGGAATATTTGACGGGCCCGCAACAAATTCAATTTGGCGAATCGCGAAAATGCATGCCCATCGTCTTGAGCAATTGCAAATCAGTGCACGAGGATTCAGAACACGTGCATCGATTCTTACAGAATTTAATTGTTGCGCTTACCCAACAAACAACGTGATGCGCGCGCGGAAGTCAAAACAACACGTAAGCTCAGTCACTGTAGAATTCGGTGCCGACTAACACGCGGCATCCATGGATGGTTGAAGAAGTACTGTAACTCCAACCCACTCACTAATACGGCATCGACGCACAACACAGAACTGGGGGCCGGAGCATCTCCATCCGCGAACATAGTGCTCACTGTTGCGCGCAGGCGACTGGATGTGACGTGTGCTCCACAATGAGACAGTATCGGTTTCCTTTACTGAAGCAAGCTGCAAGCAAGCTAGCAGACATATCCGCCAACCTTACATTGTGTGACCTATAGCGGCGTATACGTATGATCTGGTGTGGATAATAGTGCCTAGGTGAAAAAATCAATGCGTGCGGCGCGCTATCATGGAACAATGTGTTAGTTATCGGTGGGTGTGGCTGCATTACCGGTTAACTGCAGTTGATCGACCTAAAAGATGACGTAAACATCAGCAGCTGCAAAGCAATGCATGATTTAATGTAGTGAGCTTTGCAGAATGGTACCGCGTTAATTATGAGAAGGTTATCGTGTTGGCAACAGCTTGCATTCACTGGTCTATATGCAATTGTTAGTATATTGTAGCCGTTGAAAGCGTGAAGGAATACGCTTGTAAAGAACCGTCGTGAGTTTGAGTTAAAGGAACATGAAAAACGATCTATGTTAACTTCAGCGCACTCTTCACCAATGTGCCGAAATGCGAAGCACTGGATATGGTGAAACGCTGTTTGACTGAAGAGATTAATTAGGTGAGTGACCAAAGCTTAAGGTGCTTGAAACAACAGGGAGTAAGACATTTCGCCGTATATTGTTCTAGCTCGGATAGCAGTCGAAAGTAGGCACACAAGAACATGGTGTTATCATTAGATCGTCAATGGACACTATATTGTGCATAGTATGGCAAACTCTAGTAAATTGCCAAAAGTTGTTGTTAGCAAGTGGATGGTACATTTTAAACATAAGTGTATAAGAAATTTTAGTTTGTAAGGAATCTGAAATCGCTCACCCTGGGATGGCATATCACCATAACTTGACTCCTCTGTTTGCAAGAATGGTTAGCATCCAAACTGATATTTCTTCAACCGGCGGACACGGATTGGACACAGTACTACAATTCCGGTCTCCGTGTTTCCCAGAGATAAAGCGGTATGCACAGAGAAGGAAGTTAGGAACCATGCTTGCAAGTAGACATCAATGTAACTGCTGAATAGTGGAGGTTCGAAACCGTTATTGAAACACTCATTTCACAATATTCTAAAACCACATTGAAAATATACGGCGAAATGGATTGGAATGATAAGAATATTATAGGCGGAAGGAATTTCCTTTTATCCCGATGGCTCTAACCAAGGCATAATATTTGGGATCCGTTTAACACTGGTGTATCTGAAAGGCACACTTCTCATAGGTAAGATTAATAATTGCGTTCACAAACATATTCAAAACAACTGTGTGTGTGTGCATAGGACATACCGCGAGCAAACTGCACACCATGCTGCTAGAATAGAGGCGCATGTCACGGGGATGTCTAAATATATTGCTCTACTGTGAGATACTTATGAATATTATCATCAGTTTCTAAGACAATTTCATCGGTTATCTACAGGAAAAATGAACTCATTTCAAGAACTGAGAGGCTTTTATTGGATGGCATTAGACCAAGCACAGTGGTTGGGGAACTTTGAAACGAGCGTCAATATTTTTGGATTAAAACTTCCAGACCTGGAAATAAAGGACAACAAGCTGGTTGACAAACATAAATACGTGTGCAGGCTTGCATCAGTGGACAAACTTTTTGATTAGAACTTTTGTTAAATAGAGGTTGAGGTACATTTGTTAGAAGTGTTTTCATTTATTAGAATGAATCAAGGGAGGCAGAATCTGAGTAAAGAATTCTTTTCGGTAATTCTCATCAGACTCAAACATTACATGATGAGGAAAAAGTGCTAAATGTGCCGGATTGGGCTACGTATTGAACAAATGTTTAAGTACACGGGTACAAATCAATAAATCACGGGGTCATTGGAAGTGGGAAGTGTGTACAGGGGAAATCATAGCCGAAGTTGTAGGCCACGGTAGAAGCAAAGGACTTACAAACTGTTTTTGTACGCACAGTTTTGGCTTGAGGTGGCGGATGTAGATAACTTCCTCAATAGACAGAAGATGCGTCCGGAATCCGCGCGTGAAACGTTCAGGAACAGTATAGATGGCTCTAAAATCATTTTCCGTTCCTGCGTGACTGCACTCTAGTAGATGAGATAAGATGGAACTGTTGCTGGACCTCGCTTCGCCTTTGTAAAACCACTTTGTGATGGATTGGAAAGTGAAATTGAAGTACACGTTGTGTGGATAGATTGCGACGCGCAATCTCAAAGTAGACCGCGATTCCCATTGAAGTGAACCTTGGCCATTCGATCACTAGGACCGTAGCTGATGAAGCAGCAGCAAATTGGGTGTTGCCCGCCTGAAACCACTGCACTCCATGAGGCGTTTCGAGGTTATTTCCTCTCATCAGATAGAGATAGCAGGCATCGAACCCGGGACCATTGAGATGTTAGTTGTGACCGCCACCCCAAAGCCACCGGGTCAGGACGGGCAAAGCTTGGCACAACGGCAAATAACAGATTGGAAAGTGAATTTGAAGTACACGTTGTGTGGATAGATTGCGACGCGCAATCTCTGAGAGGAAATAACCTCGAAACGCGTCATGGAGTGCAGAGGTTTCAGGCGGGCAACACCCAATTTGCTGCTGCTTCATCAGCTACGGTCCTAGTGATCGAATGGCCAAGGTTCACTTCAATGGGAATCGCGGTCTACTTTGAGATTGCGCGTCGCAATCTATCCACACAACGTGTACTTCAAATTCACTTTCCAATCTGTTATTTGCCGTTGTGCCAAGCTTTGCCCGTCCTGACCCGGTGGCTTTGGGGTGGCGGTCACAACTAACATCTCAATGGTCCCGGGTTCGATGCCTGCTATCTCTATCTGATGAGAGGAAATAACCTCGAAACGCCTCATGGAGTGCAGTGGTTTCAGGCGGGCAACACCCAATTTGCTGCTGCTTCATCAGCTACGGTCCTAGTGATCGAATGGCCAAGGTTCACTTCAATGGGAATCGCGGTCTACTTTGAGATTGCGCGTCGCAATCTATCCACACAACGTGTACTTCAAATTCACTTTCCAATCTGTTATTTGCCGTTGTGCCAAGCTTTGCCCGTCCTGACCCGGTGGCTTTGGGGTGGCGGTCACAACTAACATCTCAATGGTCCCGGGTTCGATGCCTGCTATCTCTATCTGATGAGAGGAAATAACCTCGAAACGCTCATGGAGTGCAGTGGTTTCAGGCGGGCAACACCCAATTTGCTGCTGCTTCATCAGCTACGGTCCTAGTGATCGAATGGCCAAGGTTCACTTCAATGGGAATCGCGGTCTACTTTGAGATTGCGCGTCGCAATCTATCCACACAACGTGTACTTCAAATTCACTTTCTAATCTGTTATTTGCCGTTGTGCCAAGCTTTGCCCGTCCTGACCCGGTGGCTTTGGGGTGGCGGTCACAACTAACATCTCAATGGTCCCGGGTTCGATGCCTGCTATCTCTATCTGATGAGAGGAAATAACCTCGAAACGCGTCATGGAGTGCAGTGGTTTCAGGCGGGCAACACCCAATTTGCTGCTGCTTCATCAGCTACGGTCCTAGTGATCGAATGGCCAAGGTTCACTTCAATGGGAATCGCGGTCTACTTTGAGATTGCGCGTCGCAATCTATCCACACAACGTGTACTTCAAATTCACTTTCCAATCTGTTATTTGCCGTTGTGCCAAGCTGTGCCCGTCCTGACCCGGTGGCTTTGGGGTGGCGGTCACAACTAACATCTCAATGGTCCCGGGTTCGATGCCTGCTATCTCTATCTGATGAGAGGAAATAACCTCGAAACGCGTCATGGAGTGCAGTGGTTTCAGGCGGGCAACACCCAATTTGCTGCTGCTTCATCAGCTACGGTCCTAGTGATCGAATGGCCAAGGTTCACTTCAATGGGAATCGCGGTCTACTTTGAGATTGCGCGTCGCAATCTATCCACACAACGTGTACTTCAAATTCACTTTCCAATCTGTTATTTGCCGTTGTGCCAAGCTTTGCCCGTCCTGACCCGGTGGCTTTGGGGTGGCGGTCACAACTAACATCTCAATGGTCACGGGTTCGATGCCTGCTATCGCTATCTGATGAGAGGAAATAACCTCGAAACGCGTCATGGAGTGCAGTCGTTTCAGGCGGGCAACACCCAATTTGCTGCCACTTTGTGATGTGTTCGCGAATCCTATGAGATAGGCGTCTCGTGCTACGACCCACGTATCGTGCCCCACAGGAGCACGAGTAAAGATAAACAAGCATTGATCGAGAAGTGTTTTCTCATTTCCAGACCAACTCGGTCCCATAGGAACAATTGCAAAAATTATTTAAGTGATATTCCGTCTCCCTGGGAGCAATACACCTACTGGAACAATTATCTCAAATATGATCCCTGTTTGAACAATGGAACATTGGGACAGTTGTTTTATAAGGGTAAAGTAGCTAATTCTTAACAGGTCCAATAGGTTGGTTATGGTGAAAATTCAAAATATGAAATCTTTTTAGCATAACAGGTTTTACACAGTGTACTCACTGAAGTATACGTAAAATAGACTGTAAATCCAAGTTAAATCCATGAAAAACGACGGCAAATTAGATGTTGGGAATAATTGTTTATCCTTCTGGTGTACACATTCAGGAGGTGAAAAAGTGAAACAAAAGGTAGGCTCTGACCGCCTGTGAAAACGGGTACAGAAACTTATGTTTATCCATGTGTAATAGGTTATGTAAGACGGCGCAGCGAAATAAGTGCAAGGACAACCCTGGATTTGAACTCTGCCAGTTTAGGAGCACATGTGACAGATTCCGGTAGGACTTTCCACGTTCTGCAACCTCGTACGTAAAAGCCATTCCGACGGCAATGTAAACGACTGTGCTACAGTGCCGGCTGAGATACCGGCCCCTCAAATAGCGCTTTGTGACAACTCCAGCAAATGGCGGCACGTGTGGTTGGGATCTCTCAAAATACAGTAAGCCAAAATGAGGTTTCCGCACGATCAATAATACTGTCCTTGAAGACCATGAGCATGCGAAGCATTCGTTCACACAGCTAATTATGCAGACCTTTGACGTTTATGTTTGCCCAGCGATGGAGTATCTCCAAGGCGGTGAGATCATTGTTAGCCATAACTGCCAAACCTGTATTGAGTATTCCACATGTGGCCTTATGTATGCGCCGAGAATTTGTGGAAAAATCGAAGAGTCGATTCATCCGAGTGCACGCTTCAGGAGGCCCACGTGTTGGAAGCACCTCTTTGACGCCGGTTCATTCTGATTCGGACATCCAAGTTCAACCTGGACAAAATCCAGATCCTTCTCGCCAGAAGATGTTTGAAGCTTCTGGTTGCCGGGTTTGTAGGAATGAAGAAATTTGTGCCGTATATTCAGCAATCTACACTTTCCGCATAGAATCGAAATATATTCTGGACAACGCAGCTTAGCGTATAAACACTGAAAGCGACACTTATGGTGAAATGCGGTTCTGAAGACAAGAGCGCTTGGTATCCTTGCAAACGACCTCACGGCATGCTGATACAGCGCATAGAACTACTACTAGAAATAGACGCACCTGGCTAGCCAAACGAACTCGTGGTGTCCTCCGGTTGGTTCAAAGTTACCCATATCCAGCAAATAGTTCGGCAGCAGTGTTTCCGGACGTGGTGGGATTTTTCAGTCAAGCATTTTTTCTATAAAACGCCAAAATATCAGTTTAGTAACACTGTCATGGCGGATGTGACTCCTCGCTAACTAAAAGCACCGATTCATGCGTATCTAAATGATTTCATCCAATCCACGGATGTGGGTCATCCAATACAAAGATTTCATTTCTCTCCTTCTTACGCTTAAGGAAAATCGATCACAAACAAGGCGTCACATTCAAAAAATCAAGCAACACAACATCACTCGTTCTTACCTATATGCATTTATGCGCACTTAACATACGTTACTTATAAATGTGTGTCCCTTTTAGATTAACCGGTCCTTGTTTTATCACCATGATCATGCCTATGCAGGCGTGGCTGTACTATCGAGAATAAAACATTTATTTAATTCTGTATTTAGGTATTGCTTGATACTTGTGGTTCCAGATAATATTATGTCAAACAGCACATCAACTTTTAATCGGAAACACATGTACCGACATGTTACTTTGGCTCCTGTACTCATGAAAGCATGGATTACAACATGCCGAAAGCACGGCGAACATTGTCAACATGGTAGTAACCTTGATTTTTCCGCGAAGCAGCGCCATAATGTACCTGGATCCCACCATTATCCGACGAACTTGGCGGGTGTATAATCTAGCAAAATTTTGGTTGTGCATTTTATAACAAGACGTTTTGCATTTCCAAAGCAGCTATGCTTGTATGTTTATTTGATCATGCATTTACTTGTGTGCCTCCTTCTATGGAGTTCAACCTTTGCGAAACGCAGAACATCTAACATTAGCAGCGAGTAGTGAACTCTACGTATGGAATGCTTCAAAGGCTAATGATCTACGCACAGAGGCAAATGGTTGTTATTTTTCCTAAAAAACGCGACTTGGATAATTCAGTTTGACGACTCGTCGAACTTAGCGTTTATGCCTAGCTACAACAATTTGCTTAACGCGGTGACGATTTTGTCACATTAAGCACACACCCTTCCAGACAGCAGCACAGTCGGTTGTGTTGACAGATCTAATAAAAATAAACAGAATAGTCAAATCTCACCAAACCTAGGATGAAAAGGGACGGTTGCCATTGGCTAACATTTGTCTCCTCTTCACATGCATGCACAAAACGATCGTAGTGAAAATAATCAAAGCCATGAAACTGGATGGAATCAATGCTGAGAATCAGCGTAGGTCTTACTCAACGACCACGAATTTCAACTGATGTGAAGAACCATGTTTGCAATTGAGCACTCTGATCGTGTCTAAACATTTAGGTCGAAGCTTGATACTGTTCAACATGCGCATGGCACTCTGATAAGGTCATACACGAATTCATGTGCCGCGCTTCGCAGGATTTCTTTTGATGTTAACACATGTGTCTTACTGGAAGTGCACCAATTTTAGCCAACCAATAAACTTGCGTACACGCACTTCATTCTTCCTTTTGCCGACACGTTACTGGTTAAATGTTAAAAGTCGTAGGGTGTTGTGTCACGTTTGAGCGCATTCAATTTGGAAGACTGCCAGAATCTAGAGAAATCATTTCGTCTTCCACATCGGGCGGCAATTCCACTGCCAGCCGTATATCGCTCAGGATTATTCAGGTGTCACGCGAGGCAGGATTTGTAAGTCTCTTTGCCTTGATAACATGCATTAAAGTTTCGCTCTACAGGCTGGATAAGAAACACAGCTACACATCAGACGGCAATCGCATTTACTAAATGTGGTGGGTATTTGACGATTGAATGAAGGCATTGTCTGAGCTATAAATGCCATTGCTGCAACAGCCGCTGATTATGTTTTCATCATTGATCTTCAACAGGATTCTATCTTGGAGGAAATTATCTTCCATAAATTTGCAAATAATAAAGGAACGAGGCAGGAATTTGAGCTCTGGAAATATTTTTTAAAAGCTTCAACCGGGCGCAATTTTCGAGTAAATATTCATTAGCCCTAATAAATCTCGTTAGTCTGGCCTTCGCAGAATTCGCCGAATTGTCAGATTACTGTTTCCAGATCAGCTGCGTCTTTGTGCTTTTCAAAGTGCATATTTTCCAGGATGTGCTGTGCTAAATCCCCAATCGTATGTCCAAAAATCACCAGCCGATTCGCCTATGGTTGCTCATTCAGACGCACCAGTACGCAACAATAGTTGCAGTTGCTTTTCCAGATTATCCGGTTGTTGGCCAAGTTGTGATCGTCCCAGTTCAACGGGGTAGGTGTTAACATAGCTTGCTGCGCCCCAAGCAGCACCAACCGAGCATTGTTCGGCAATCGTACCTTGGTTTTCTTTGACACCATGTAGCAGAACTCGGTCCTTCAGGGACCAACGCTTCATGTCACAAAGCAAGCGCAGCAAATTTGACGGCACAACCAGCATGTAGAAACCTCGATGTAAATAACTAGGTATATTACAAGATTAACGACGATAATGCATTCACGACATTCGTCCTTTGATTCAGTTAAACTCGCATCAGCGTAGTCAAATACGGGCCAATCAGCGCATAGGGAAATATGCATAGGCGTCTAATCAACTGATCTGTCGCTGACGGCTGTTGGAGACCCTAATTACCCTTTGTCTGCGCTTACTTAGCCGCCATATATGCGGGAATGGGTTAAGCACGTTTGTTCCACGGATTTACTAAACTTTGTTCAATTGTGCCCAATTGCAGTTCTTCCAATACGGTCGCAAATAGCCGCCCGGTGCTTATTTTGTGATGTGCATTGCGCCAGTTTTCCTATCTCTTCTGCCAGCTGAAGTAGAATGGCAACCTGGGAAATTGTAATTTATGTATATAGGTGCCCGTTCTCTGTAGCGGGCTTTGCATCGTCATTGGTGTACGATTCATTGAAATCGACCGCGATAGATTTCAGTATGTCGAGGCGGATGATATCTATAGGAGAATCGATGGAGAAGTTTGCTGCCGATAGCCTATGTCAAGGTATATTGAGTGTGCTGACATTCAGCGTGAATATAGAGTTGCCATGATGGTGACTCAGATGGGAAAAGATTCACGAGAGGGGTACAAACAGACTTTGGTTTTCAGAAGGTGTGATAGTTGAAGCTCTTCGGCCAAAGCGTGGTAAGCGGAACTTGGCGAATGAGTGCGAAAGGGGGTGGTGATGCGGCGTGTGTGACTGAAATAGCTGAGCAGTTATAGAGACGTTCACTTGCTCCTGTGCTTTTCAAATGAGAACTCGCAGGCTTCTCGTAATACAGTCATTTGATCTGCAGGAAAATCGAATGCGGAGCTATCTGAGCAGCTGTGGAATATTTTGGTTATCTGTGGCGCAAGCCATAAGTGTCTCGTCCTTTATCGCAGAACAGTTGCACTGGTCGTTGAATAGCGACGCCAGACCAACGCGTCGTAAGCATCCAGATGGGCTCGACGGCGGTGATAAGAAAACGACGCTTGAGTGTTTGAATTCCGTCCAGTTGACAATGCCCTTATCAGCCAAAATTCCCGATACGTTGCCGTGGTGATAAGCTTGGTGTTGACTTCAGGCTACGCTGGTGTCGTTGAAAGGTACCACTCATTACTAAATTGCGGGGATAAATTCAAAGATATCAACCAAACCGTAGAACGCGGCGCAGCTACGCATATAAATTGCCTGGACGTTAGATGAGGTATTCTGCCTCACACTCACTCATAAAACCGACACTATTATGCGTCATAAAGACGCACAACAAAACTGGTTGACCGGATAATCCACTCGAGATCCCTCAGACGAATTCATTGCTCCCTGTTGTGCGCAACTCTGCACCGAACGTGACGTGGGTTCCACAATGAAATTCAGATAGCTGCACGCATGCTTTCAGGCATCTTCGTCAAACCAACGTCGTAGGATCTATGCGTAGCGATGACTACGTGTAATCGTGTGTGGATCGTAGTTTCGGGTTCTTTACGAAGCCTTACATGCGCTTACTTGTCTAGGTAGAATAAACAATGAGCCTGGCGGTTTCCTATTAAATATAATGGGACCATGCTGGACTTTTTGACTGGCTCACGCTTGCCAGTCGCTCACAGCTAGGTTGTTTATCATTCTTGACTGTCCTGTCACGTAATTGTGTTGGACGCACGCACGACAGTCGTTCAGAGTTAGACAGCTTACCATTCAGGACTGCCCTTTTATGTGGTTAGATTATTGAGCTAGTTATCTTTGTGCATCTCGGTTGCTCAGGTAGGTCCGTTTTTTAATACAACTACCCTTAGCGCTGTGATGTTCTTGCTGCCTGTAAGGAGTGGATTGTGTTGCAGTCAAAAAGTACAACAGATTAGCGATGGCATACCAATTTGCTAATCATGCCTGTCCCTTTAGAATTTCTTCAAGTAACGTTGTCTAGACAACAAGCACAGGTTAAGGCGTCACAGCAACGCCTAATTTAAACATTGCTAACACGAATGTCGTTAGAGTCAACAGCTACAGACTCAACAGTTTTCACTGCAAACAAACTGCCGCATGGTATGGCCGAATTTCATTACGAGCCTGAAGATGACCTCAAATTCGAAGCACGGATTTGCCGCTATAATAAGCGTGAGCTAAGCGATGCAGCTCAGGTGTTCCTTCTTTTGAAAACCTTGGTTCCACAAGAGCATAAAAATGCACTAATTGCATTCTACCTACGAACCCATGCGATATATTATAGGACCAAACCGTGAAACACTTAACCAGGGTTTTGCCGCTTAAACTTCAGTTTGCAATGCACATTTCGGAGGTTTTCAAGTTGCTAAACACCAAGAGGATAATGTTGTTACTCACGAAGCTGTAGATAACAGAGAATGTGAACGTTTTCAGCTTAGCACATGCAAATTGATCAGTTTAAAGCACTTATTTTGTTTATGAATTAGGTTATTTAAAAACTGCGGAGGTTGGAACAGGTTTGTTATCTAGGTTAGTGTTTAATCCAGATGTCTCAGTACAGGAGCTCATACAAGAACTCGAAATTATGTTGACGGTGAAGCGCGTCAAAGAAATGGTTCAATGGCACAGTGAGTCTTGTGTGGTGGCTGTTCCTACTATGCCTACACGCCCCAAACCATCGCACAATTCAGTAGGTCTCTCCGACTTTGCATCCCAAGGCCGTCCGTCTAGTAATTTTGGCATTGTGCTCAGTGGCATTTTGCTCGATTTTGCGAATTTAGATGATACAGTTGCAATTGTTTTGTACATATGGGACGTAAGGAAAGCAAATGTTTGCAGGGAGCCACTGGAAGGTCGTCGCGAAATTTCGCCCAAACTCCATGTTTTCAACGTTGCGTTTCACATGAGGTGTTTGCAACCACTAGCCCGAAAATTAGTCACTGCAAAAGTATGTTACGATAGTGATAAACGATGCTTCTGTCCGGATTCAACTAGACGCGGCTTCCAATATTACAATAATCTCTGAGTCTACATGGAGCAAGCTAAGTAAACCCGCATGTGTTCAAAATTCACATGTCGCCCACGACGCGTCCTTTTCGTAATTATACAGCTTGGACAGTTCAATTGTGGGTATGCACATAGAAATTTATACTCTAATAGTATTTGTTACGTTACAAGTTATGGATATAACTTTGAACATTTTTTAATGGTAACCCAGGTAGTTTTTCACTTTGACCCTGCGATTTTCGCTTTTCCGTTGCACCCCTAACATTTTTTGACAGCACAGAAGCTATAACACTTTTGCCTCTAAGCACCCCAATGGTTTTTAAAGGATCATGAAATACCTTTCAACCTAAAAGCTGTGTTGCATCCGCATACCTGTGAAGCTCCATATTTTGTCCTCAAAGCCCGGTGCCCTACGCTGCTGTGGAGGCAGTGTATGGAGAAAAAAGCCAACTACGGTCCATGCTTGTCATCAGTTCTGTGAGTTCCTCAGCGCAAGCCGCTTCTTTTGTAGTCATCAGAAATGCTAAAGGAAATTTTCACAAAGTTTAATGGAGAAATGCTCTTTCCAATATTGATCTTTATGATGCGCAATTGCGAATAGTGGTCGAGGAGTGCTTAAAAAACTGCTTACTATTTCTACCCACAGAGCCTTGTAACGTTACATTTGGTTAACTTTTAGTAAGACGTGCTCCAGCGATATTTCAAAAGGTGCTGGACGCCATGCTATCCAGGTTACAGTGTGTCATAGATTATTAATATGATACAATAATGCCTATCACCACCACATGTTATTACACCCATTTAAACGAAATATTCTTCAGCAACTTTACATATGGATATCATGTAATTCTAGAGAAGTGCAAGATCATGATGCCCAGTATCACATAGCTAAGCTCCGTTATCGACACCACCATGCAACCAAGCTTTCACCTGCACCAATTCTCTCCAAATTGATATGTGGCTTGAAAATTCTCGTAACGGGAGTCAGCAGATAGTGTTGCACACTGATTCACTTTACGGTGGAGATCCTAATTGGTACTGATTACCAGTAGGTATTCGGACCCATCGAAACATACGGAATGATGGCATAAGGTATATTGCTTTCGATTCCCCTCGAATTCCAACAATGGCTTCCGGTCTAGGCATATTTCAAGCTTCCTTATCGAGTACAACGCGACCAGTTGTTAAGCAATTGCTTGCAATGATCAAACTTCGGATCATTACAATCATATTTGGGGCTAAAAAGAAGCAAAATGAATCCAGTTAACAAAGGTTACGTAGTGAAAAAGCGGAACAAGTTAAGTACTTGTTAGGGAGTTTGACCTAAGGCCGTTGACCTAAGTAGCCTCCGTTTTCGCGGGGCAAGGAAGCTGAAGAGCCCGAATTAGCATCTTTTATGAGCATAAGGACGGTTGAAATGAGCGATTGCATCTAACTTTAGTTGTCGTAGGTGTAGGAAGACGTATACCTTTCTATCTGTGTTGTCGAACCTCGTATACTATTCTAAAGGCAGATTTGATTTCGCCTGATGACCACTATCGAAAATATGAACCATAATGGGGCTGTCAATGGCCCCAGGGCCACATTATTACAACCAACGTGGGCAGTCTTT
>CALYDF020000967.1:0-18198 GCA_944474145.2 Dicrocoelium dendriticum | reverse complement strand
AGTGTTAAAGGAAGCGAATGGTTGGCGGCATCCGGTTTCGGATGTGCCTGTCACTGTGCCAAGCTACAGGACGCCTGCGCCTACAGAGGGACCATGGATGGCTTGCGCTGCACCACCCACAGCTCCAACCACATACTCCATATCCAGTGTAAACCCGAAGGAATAAGACCGGGAGGCATGCGGATGGGAACCACGTTTCATCAACGGAGCCGGCCCACACTCCTTCACAGGCAAACACAAGCACGCTGTATTTGGGGAATCAAGCGCACACAAGGCGGTGCTTGGACCGTAGTCCGCTCCACACAGAGTGCATGGAACCGCTCTTTGAGCCTAGCACGGCCATAAGAACCGTACACCCCGTCCCCTCCAGCAACGACCAACTGTCTCCTGGAGCCAGTATGAACGATGTAGTGGGTAATAGACAGGTAGGCACCTTGTCAACATACACATCAAGCGCAACCACACCGGGGATATCAAACAACAGCCATTCACTTTAAACGACAAGTTGAAATAAAATAAATCCAACAATGCATACAGATACGGTGGCATAACTCTTCGCTAAATTACCGTATGAAGAAAGTGCGTTAACAACAAATCCGTGATAAGTGAGAAATGTCCACAAGTTACTTAAAAATGCTACAAAACGCAACAAAATTACCGAAGATAAGCGCAATTAGTGTAAGCAACGTGGCCAGTTAATAGAAGATTATTCAGGGAGGCAGAACAAACCAAATAAAGCGGAATGAAATTTATCCAGCTTAAAAAGACCAAATAGGCAGCCAGAAGGTAGGTGCAGATCTGCTCCCAGGAGAACGACTTCTTGACTTGGAGTATGCTGACGATATTACCCTAATCTGTGACAGCTCCCAGACGTGCCAAGCGGCACTGGACAGATTAGCACTGGTTGTCAGCCGCTTCGGGCTTTGCTTTATATCATCGAAGTGCAAAGCGTTCGTCCAAGATTGGCCTGGATCGCTTCCTTTGCTGTCCCTTGGTGGGGATCAGCTGGAAGTCATTCAGAAATTCAATTACCTGGGAAGTTGGATCAGAACCCGTTAGACTGAATATGAGATCACGAACAGCAACAGCTCGACGCGCTTTTGCTAACCTTCGCCACTTATGTGGCCCGCGTGACATCACTCTCGCCTTAAAGAGCAGAGTGTACAATGCAGCGGTACGTCCGATCCTACTGTACGGTTGTGAAACCTGGACCCTTAGATTAGCGGACATGAAGAAGCTAGTTACGTTCGACCACCGATGCCTTCGAAATTTAGCTCACATCTGGTGGGAATATCGCGTGAGCAACAAGCATGTTCGACGCCTTGTTTACGACACAGGAAAAGGAAATGAACCGCTCAGCACCGTTACTTCACCCACCAGGCTCCGATGGCTTGGCCACGCGTTATGCATGCCAGCCCACCGGCTCCCGCGACGTGCATTGATTGGCCACCGGGGGTGTGAAGAAAGAAGAGGAGGGGTGGCTAAGCGATGACTTGGTCGAGAGGAATGAAGGCCCTAACTTCGAAGCTGGCCTCGGTTGGAGCCTCTCAACTCCCTGGTTGGTGTCAGAAAACGATGAACCCCTCTGGCTAAATACACTTCTTGATATGGCTAGGAGCTGACCTCCGTGTCGTTCGTGCTGTGCGTTTCCTTGTCACACCTCATCCGTCTTAGCCACCCCCTCCAATCACGATCTCCTTATTTATCATTTTATAATTTTGCATAGTAAATACCTTTTTTGCTGTGTATTAGGCAGCAGGTAGCTTACCTGAACGTTGCCAATCCGTTACCGGGAGCTCATCTGGCTTGCACCTGTTGCATTTTATTCTCTTTTCCTTTTACATATTGCGGCACAGTGGTTGAGGTGTTTCCCACCTCTAGCTAACGTGTACAGTGTGTGCATGAAGCAGCCAAATGCCACCAAAATCCTGTGAAGCGCCAAGCGAACGTGGCAGATTGTAGTCCTGTGTATGGTGCATTGTGAGACGGAAACATAACCAAGGTATACGCGAGTGCCTGAGGACATGGTTAACGTAGTCATGTGCGATAAAGATTGTGCATACTTGCCGTCTTGTTCTTCCTATACTTTCACGGAACTCGATTCATCCAGTTACCGAACTGTGCTTGATTTCTGGGTTTCTTCCTTAAACTTCTGCTTTATCCGGCATACGGTTCACCAACAAAAAGGTTACCTTTATATATATCTACTCTCTAGGCGCACGCTCACAGACGGTCGCATAATTCTGTGCTCTGTGGTAATCCTGGATTATTCCGTTCATTTTTTGTGCTACATTCTCGGAAATACGCCCATTCGTTTCGGCTCGCCGAGTTCTATCGAACGGGATTTATATTTGCGCAGTAAGTCCTCCGTTTCGCTATTTTATCCCAATCGGCGTCTTCGGTAATTCGTACATTAAGAACCACGCTTGAAAGCTTGTTTTCTCGAGGTAATCTCAGTGAATTTAAGAAACCATTCTACAGAGCTTTTCTAAAGCTATCAGGTGACAAATAGCTTAGTACTGTGCACCACCATACACCATAGATACTGGCTATTTTGTCCTTTCATCTATATTCCTTCGTGCACCCTACCACACGAAGTGTTTGTGATTCCATACACGCTTGCGCCAGGACCCATCACCACCAAACCCGGACAGCGACGGTTACCTCTAGCCGGCGTGATTTAAAGTGCATACGAGTCACTAAGCCATGGGAAGGCGAAGTTTATCAGCTGGTCCACGCGTGAACAAAACAACGAAGGTCAATCATGGCTCAAGTAAGCGGAGAACTGTCATCACAAAAATCACGTGCTCTTTGTGTGCAAATTCTTACGACGAAGTGGACGTGAACTCAGAACTTGGCGGAAACCGCAGCGTAATAACAAATAGTTTGTGGTTCTGTGATGCGTGTTCAGATAGCCCAATAGCCAAGATTATCCGAAGTCTCAACGCGAGGTGTGAAATGTTGGCTGTTGCGTCATCCGAACAGAAAGAATTGGTCAAGGCTTTGGGAGGGAAAATCGCTGAACTCGAGTTGCAGCTTAGTGTATTAAGTAGCCCTAACTCCAGACCTACCAAAAGACCAAAGTTATCCATTAAAAATGTTACACGTTCCGGCGAAAAACAAGCACCATCAGCGATAAACAACTGTGATGCCAAGCCAATTGAAAATTCTATAAAATCTTCTGTTGTACCGCAAGGCGTAAAGAGTTATGCACAAATTGCACGATCATCGCTATTAGCTGGGCAGCACATTACAAACTGTGTGAATAACGTCGCTGCACAGGAGAATTCTTGCTGCAGCCTTGACTTGTCTTCCCCACAAGACAAGACCAACACTCCCACACGACAAACCTCCACCCAAAAAGAACTGCAACAAACTAAATTACTACGCAACCAACAAGCGATGACAGTCATATGTTCAAACGTACCAGAACCCACCAGCGAGTCGTTAAAAGGTCGACAAGCCGAAGAGCAAAATCGCTGGACTGAGATAAGCTGCGCACTAGGACTAAACGTTCTCCCAACTAGTCTTACACGTCTGTCACGGAACCCATCGTCTCCTCACGTAGGGGAACCTCGGTTACTGCGAGTAACATTTGGCAACACAAAGGACTTGGAGGATGTTCTCTTAGCAAGCCACAGTCTACCGAACTCTTCTCTCAGTGCCCGCATTTTTCCAGACATGCCATGGAAGGAAAGACAAAAGCGAAAATCCGACCCAACCGCGTCTCGTCAAAATGTAATGAAGAAAGTGGTGTTGGTTCATGGTGTGCCCGAACTGAAACATGGCGACACCAGTGAAAGACAAAAACACGATATTGATGAGTGGCGCTACATCACAGAACTATATGGCATGCAGAATGTTGTGGCATTCGACGTCAGCCGCTTAGCTTCCTCCCCAAACTATCAAGGGAGCGGGCCGAAAATTTTGAAAGTTACCTTGGCTACGCCGGAGATGGCATCAATGGCAATTAACGTGTGGTACCACAGCAGAAGGCTAGGACCACCAGAAGTACGACTGAGACCATTCCTGCAAGCAGTACAGACCACTGGTACAGTTGAGTCAGACCTGGCTTTTCCGACCATAGACCAGCCAAGCGTGCAAACACTCGTGTCAAAAAACGTGGGCAGACCGGCACTGTTTGTGCCGGTCAAACACAGCGAACCCACCTCCTAATGCGGCAACAAATGCAATGCTGCTACACAAACGCCCAAGGGCTTTACTCCAAGTTGCCGGAATTGCGCCATCGGCATGAAGCAGCAACTTGGGACATCATAGCATTAACTGAAACCTGGCTCTCAAACGAGATTTTGGATCCAGAAATTGAACTTAGTGAAATGTCAGTCATTCGAAATGATCGTCCATCTCGCGGTGGTGGCGTTGCTATCTACTACCGAGATCACCTGAAATGTGAAGCTCTCACTGAGCATTCCCTTATTATCCCCGACGCCTTATTTTGCCGGCTGCAGCTATCCGGTCCCGATGGTTGTCCTCAGAAGAAGACACATGATGCTTGCCTCATAGCAGTTGTCTACAGGCCGCCGAACTCCTCCGCCGACAGCGATGATATTCTGTTAAATGCTCTCCAATATGCTATGTCGAAAAAGTACTCACACTACCTAATAATGGGTGACTTCAATGTACCGTCAATAGCATCTGTGTTCCCAAGTGGGCCATGCTTCAAATCAAAACTCCTTGAGTTCTTGACTATGGCAGTTTTGTATAACCATGTGGATCAACCAACCAGACACCGCGGTTCAAACAAGCCTTCAATACTTGATTTAATCCTGACTAATGAGGAGTTAATGGTTGAGTCGGTTTCATACAACCCCCCGCTAGGTTGTAGCGATCATTCAGTTCTAACGTTTGATTATGTGTGTTATGCCAGTATGGTTGACAAAGAACCAGAAACCCGACGATTCATCACCAACTATTCCAAGCTTCACACTATAGCGACAACCGTTGACTGGGACCTCCAGATGCACACTTCGGCGAATGATGCCTGGCAAGTGTTGAAAGGCAAGATAAACTGGGTCCTACAATCAGCTTCAAAAGACGTACCATTACGAGTTTCGCGACGGAGCAACAACTGGATCCGGAGTAGAACACGTAAGTGGTTGAACAGGCGAGACGAGGCTTGGAGGGGTCATTTGCTAGGTCCAAGTGATATCACGTGGAATCATTACAAAACAGTCAGAAACTACTGCACTACACTCCTTAAAGCTGACAAGTACGAATGGCAGGAAACTATGGTACACAAATTTACTAGCAATCACAAACTGCTCTACCGGTATGTGAATGACAAAAGGAAGGTTAAGACGGGAATACCACCACTAGAGACGGTCAATGGCCTAACGGTTACTGAAGAGGAGACCGCGGACGCATTGCTCATGCAGTTTGTCTCAGTGACTAGACACACCATGGAACCATCGCCTTGCTACATCCCAGCAAATGTCGTCGGCTTATCCACGGTCAACTTTAGCCCTACATCTGTGGCAAAGAAATTACAGTCGCTCAGGGAAAATAGTGCGCCGGGAATTGACAAGATCTGTCCGAAAGTACTTAAAACCCTTGCACCCACCATGGCAGTCCACCTTGCAACCTTTTTCCAGTTTCTATTTGATTCTCATACACTTCCGTCTGAGTGGAAACGTGGACTTATCACTCCGATATACAAGGGAGGTAAGCGGTCAGACCCTGCCAACTACCGACCTATTACTCTCCTTCCTGTTCTATCAAAAGTGATGGAGTCTATAATCGCTGATGAAATGGTGAGATATTTTGAAAGTCTACAAATCATCTCCAACCTCCAACATGGATTCAGACGCGGACGATCTTCCCTCACCAATCTACTACTTGCTCGGGACTCATGGACCAGGGCTGCTGACGAGGGAGTTCCCGTAGATGTGATTTACTTAGACTTTTCTAAGGCATTCGACAGAGTCAATCACCCAGCACTTCTCCGAAAGCTTGCGGCCTATGGTATCCACTGATCCTTGCTCACATGGTTGGAAAGTTACTTATACGACAGAAGAATCGAGGTAAGGATCGCCAACACCCACTCCGATAGCCTATGCGTCACTAGCGGCGTACCGCAAGGATCAGTTCTCGGCCCGTTACTCTTTTTAGTCTATATCAACGACCTCCCTGCCAACATTCAATCACTTATGCAAATATTCGCCGACGATGCTAAGATGTGGCGAGCTATTCAGTCAACATCTGACCCTGTCTATCTGCAGGATGACCTGAACCGGATTCACGAATGGGCAGTAAACAACCAACTACCCCTGAACCCCGAAAAGTGTCACCTGTTGTCGCTGCGCAGTAACTGCAGCAACACATATCACCTGGGGCAGCGCGTTATAAAACAGGTGAGCAACGAAAGAGACTTAGGGGTCATCGTGCAAGAAGGTCTGGGTAATTCGCTCCAATGTTCAGAGGCAGCTAACATAGCGAACTTAAACTTGAGGCTTTTGAGGCGAGCGCTCGGTACCTTCGAGCGGCAACTCGTGCCATTATTGATTAACGCCTACATTCGTCCCCACCTCGAGTATGCGGTGCAGGCATGGCGCCCGTGGTTAAAACGGGACATTCGTCTCCTGGAGCAACCACAAAGAAGAGCCACTAAGGCAACACGTGGTCTATCGGGCCTTAGTTATGAACTGCGCCTTCGTTCGATCGGTCTGTACTCCTTAGAATACCGACGACTTCGCGGTGATCTGATCCTCACTTACCGGATACTAAGAGAAGAGGACCATCCATGTAAGTCGCTGTTAACATTATCTGCCGACAAACGATGCCGAGGCCATGCACTAAAACTTGTGACTCAATATTCCCGTTTAGATTGCAGAAAGTTTTTTTACTCTCTTAGTGTCTGTCCGCACTGGAACGCACTGCCATCGCATGTGGTGAACGCACCAAACATCGAGACATTCGAAAGACTATTGGACTTGCACTTACATGATACACATTATATAACGGTATGACAAACTGCAGTGTCTAACTTGCTGATATTTTTGTGTCACACCTGAAACTTTTGTTTTCTTCCATTTGCCATCCTGTGGGTCTTGTAAAGTTATTGCTTTTTATCCCACCATACACTATTGAACTATTGAACTAGGCATAAGCTAAAGTACGAATGAATTGTGAAACAACTGGTGTAGTCGTGTCGATCATTAGCGTGGCAGCTGGTTTGTCCCCCTGGGGTAGTAAAATGTGTGCCCTGACTGAGTGCAGAATAGGCGCGTTGTAGGCCACATAATCGGCTCAGGGTAAAGTACACATTAGTTTTCAATGTAATTGATGTTCATTTGGGACACGGGTAAATGTGGTGGAAGTGGCCACAATAGACAAATAAGGGGCTCGTCGGGAAGATCGTTCGCACATGGCACAAGTGTCTTTTTGGTCATACAACGTGATACGCCTGGTTAGACGCTCACCGCGTGCGTACCTTCGTGTGTGTGTACTAAGGCTATTGGCCGTCTGCCGTAACCATTGCTTGGTAACGCACTTCTAGGTCCATGTGACTTCGAACGACTTGCGCTCTCATTGCGTGTACAGTGTTACTTGCCGTTTATACGTAGAACCGTTTTACTACACAGATCTGTTTTCTGCTTACATCTTGGGGTAACAAGCTGGCGGCGGAGTTTAGTGCGTCAATAATGGCGAATTCAATTACCTCACCTCAGCCGCCTTAAAATTATTCCACGGAGAGGCCTACTACGCAACAATGGCTGCAGTAGGAAACTACTTTCACAAAATATGTGAATCTAGTTCTTCTCCTTGGTGGTAACGGTACAATTGATGATAGACCAAAACTCTAATTACTGTGTCACCTCTTAGCCAACGAGGGAAAACGACACTCTGACAACCTGCAACTACATACGAAACATAACTTATGAGCTGTTTTCCACTCAGTTGATTGCCTGCGGAGTGAAAATCCACATGTGTTTACAGCACGTGCTGCAGCAGCAGAGTGAAACTGTAACTGAGTTTATTTCCCGAATCCCAACCGCTCATTCTGCTTGTGCCGATACCGAGATCAAACCAGCTCAATTGGAAGAAGCAATGCCCTTACAGGCATTAAATTGTCTTGTTCTTGATGAGAAGGCACGAGAGCACCTCTTATCGGAAGATGAAAATACCTTGGATTGGGAAATTGTCTGTGACATAATACGACCACCTGGCAGTCTCGTTCAGGAATTAACGGCATTCACCTCGCCTAATCTGACAATTTTGCAAGATGTACATAAACTCCCTCGGACTAAACCTGGTAACATATTGATTCACTCCATACAGCGCAGAGCATTCTGTTGTTACCGCTACGGCGAAAAGCATTCAACAGCAGCTGATTGTCAGCATCTTCATTCGATGTGCAGATGTTGTGGGTAGAGAAGACACATGCAGCAAGTGTCTTTCCAAATGAAATTCCGTTGCGTAGAGAAGTCTTAAAATCACCATTCAGATCACCGAGGAGTTAAACCAGATTTGGATTGACACCATGACCGTTTTCAATCATAGTATCACTGCGGAGAAAGCATTTATTGTGCCTATCCAAGTTAACGCGCAACCTATAACTTTCGTGACTGATACCGGCTCCGCAGTTAACTTAATAAGACCTGATGCCCTATCGCAACTGATAAAATTAGCTCCTCCTACGATACAATAACGATCGTACACTGGACAATTAGCAAATGTAGTGAGTACTTTTCTTGCACACCTATCCTACGGCAAAACTCGACGGATATCATCCGAGTGTACGTCTTTGGCGGACCCAGCCCTAACATACTTGGTTGAGATGAGGTTAAACGTCTTCCTGTCATCATGTCAAACATCAACCTTGTGGAAGATCGTCCGCAACTCTCCGAAGATATGCAGCGTTGTTTGATCAGACTAAACCAGTGTTGTTGGAGAACTACGTGGTACATTTGACACTGAAATCACAGGCAACACCGCGATTCCGGAACGCGCGTACTGCACCTTATGCTCTTCAGGACAAAGTTGAGAGTGAGCTCCGCCGAGTACACCAAGTGTGCACAGTAGAACCCGTTCAGTATTTCGATTGGGTAGCTCCTATATTGCCTGTATTGAAGAGTGATGGCACCATAAGGCTCTATGTGGACTACAAGTTTACGGTCAATCAGGCGCTACAACCGGACCGATACCGACTGCAAAAAGATGGAAGACATCTATGCTCTCCTCTCATGCGGTGAACATTTTAACAAATCAGACCTGAGCGACGTTTGCCAGTAGATCGAACTCGACGAGGTCTCCTGTGCTTACACCACCATCAACACACAGCTTGGGTTAGTTCGTTACACACGTATGCCTTTTGGAGTAAGTTCTACACCAGCTATTTTCCAACGTATTGTTGACTCAGTGGTGAAAGACATACCAAATACATACGCTTATGGGGGTGGCATTTTGATTACTGTACGAACAACTGATGAACAACTACACACCTTGAATGTAGTTCTGAAAACATTGACAGATTCTGTGCTTGTCTAAAAAAATGAAAAATGTGAATTCTTTGTTCCAAGTGTACGTTACCTTAGATATCAGTTATCACGAGGCGGATTACTCCCATCAGAATAAAAGACTAGAGCACTAGCTACTGCACCAGCACTCAAAGACGTAAAGGAGTTGCGGTCGTTCCTAGGAGCGGTCATGCAGTTTTCCCGCTTCATACCTTTAGCGGCATTCCATTTGCACCCGCTACCTCAACGCTTACGTAAAAATCAACCTTGGAATTGAAACAGATTTTAAGAAATTGATTGTAACGCGATTAAGAGATCTTTGGCATCCGCCGATGTTGTTGTGCCTCACGACGCACGGAAGCTCATTGTTCTTTCTTATGATGCTTCACCGTACGGGCTCGGAGATGTATTATTGCACAAACTACCAGACGGCTCTCTTCGACCTATTGCTTATGCTTCACGAACATTGACAGCAGCAGACTGTACTTACTCTCCGCTTGATCAAGAGGAAGCCGCGGTTGTTTCCGCTACTAATCAGTTTCATCAATACCTACTCGGTCGATGTTTCGTGATTTACGCAGAGCATGAAACTATTGTAGCAATGGTGGGCCAACAAAAGGGATTTAGCAAATGGCGTCACCCAGAATGATCCATTAGTTTTGATTCTCACTGCATATAGGTATCCAATTCAATACCACGATGGCAGTCAAAATACCACTGCTGATGACTTCAGTCAGCTCCCTTTACCGGAAGTACCCCCGGAATAATTTGCGCCACTGGAACTGGTGAATGTGGTGCAACATCATAATAACTCCCGGTAACATAACAGACATGCGCCGAAAAACCGATAGATACTCTATTTTAACACTCGTGAAGCACTACGATCAGGTCGGGTGGCCAGAAACTACGACCAAGTTGACCGCACTTAGTGTCCATGACGGATGTGTACTGTGGGGACTACTGGTAAGAGTTCTCAAAAAGCTGCGATCAGTTATCCTGGGTGAACTGCATGATGCAAACTCCGGCGTTGCTAAATGAAGTCGCAGGCCCATTTTTAGTGTGGTGGCCTAATTTAGACAGGGACATTGCGTCAACAGTTGAGGGTTGCACGCTTTGTCAGGAGAATCGGAACGCTGTGCCCCATGTGCCATTGCAGCCATGGAAGTTGCCAGAAGCACCATAAAACGGTATACATGTAGACTTTGTTGGCCCTTTCGAAGGTCAGATGACCTCGTTGATCATTGCTGCGCATTCCAGCTACAGCAAATTCAGCTAACACAATAGTTAAACTGAGTACGAATTTTGCAACGTTCGGTCTCCCGAAAACACCAGTGTCGGATAATTGAACGGCATTCACCAGTGCCGAATTTACTGCCTTCCTTACCTCGAATGACATTAGACACACAATAACTGCGCCTTATCACGCATCATCAAACTGTTTGTCTGAGAGAACTGTGCAGACAGTGAAGAATATGTCACTGAAGCAACCAGCAGCCCCACTGCGTGTGCGTTCAGACCGTGCCCTTTTCGTTTATCGAAACATGGCGAACAAAGTCACCGATAGAAGCCCCGCGGAATTAATGTTCGGCTGTCAGTTGCGTACACGGTTGGATTACACGGTGCGCTTGGTTCAGAGGTTTGCGAAAAACAAGAACGCGCAAAGCAACCATCTGACAAAGCAACAGAGACAGGCTCGTAGAAGAATCTGATCCCATCTATGTCCGTTTACCTACAGAATCCAGGTGGCAACTGGCCATTGTTATAAAGTCAACCGGCAGATTATTGAAGCAAAAGCTGAGGATGACAGGATTGTCAGACGCCACTTAGATTATATGCGACCGAGACCATCAACCGTTGAGTCAGATTTCCAGAAACCGGAATTGATCGATTCATAAGTGACCGACGCTGAACTACCGGACCAAGGGCCTCTACGTCAACCTATGCGCCAACGACGGTCATTGGATCGATTCCAGTCAGGATAGCTCGAACCACAGATGGGAGGGTGATACGCCTGACTAGACGCTCACCGCGTGCGTGCGTTCGTGTGTGTGTACTACGGCTATTGGCCGTCTGCCGTAACTATTGCTTGGTAATGCGATTCTGGTCCATGTGACTTCGAATAACTTGCCGTTGAGTCACAGTTAAAAACCACGAGTGCACAATTGAGCGATTAGCAAGCACCTTCGCTCAAGGTCATGCATAGGAAGTTCTGCATTTACTTTAGACCTGCATCCTGTGTGGATTTCGGATTGGATCTTCACTTCGTTTGCCTGCTGCGGTGTTCCTTTAATTCGGACGACCGTTTCGCTTGCCGCTTTAAAATGGAACTCGGTATGCAGTCTGTTCCGGTGACTGTCAGCGTTCCAGTATCGTAAGTGCCATCTGCCTAATTTCTGGCAGCACAACCTTAATTATCCTTGGACTGCATCCTTTCTAGCTTTCTGCTCCTGACCGCCACAACACTGAATTAGCTACAACGTCATTCAAGTGCATGGTCTCATAAATAAAGCGTCACTGCTCCTGTTCATGAGCCTTTTCTTCGCATTTACCGTGCTCATGAGACTGGGGAACACCGTGAACAAAACAGTTCTTGTTGCGATATTTTTAACGGAACTTTTCTGAGCCCTGACTCGCTCGCTTGCACTCGGTCCATGGGTTTAGAAAGACGCGAACCGAACCCAGTTCTTTCTAGAGACCAGCAGTCGAAGACAACACTGCTTTCATCTCACCGACAGAGTTTAGCACAACTCGAAGAAACCTGGCTTCTCCATAGTGTTTAGAATTCGGGTGGCGGGTGATCCTGGTCAAGTTGGAGGGCTTAGACAGAATACCAGAGTTAATTTCTAGTGTTTCATTTGTCCAGGTCAACCAATTGTTCCCCCTTCAAAGAATTTGCTGTTGGCTCCAGAACATTGACACATGTTATAGGTAGGGCAGCCAATAGTTTCTGTTTTTCCTCGGAGTATGGACCGTGGTTGGAAGGCCGAGCGATATGCTACGCATCAGTGCAGCCTTGCTTTTCACATCAGTTATGGGTGCGGTGGTAAAACATCAGCAGCTGGTTTTGCAGTGCACTTTTGAGAAACAACGGCGCAGCGGTCACTGATACCGTAAAATCACCAGTTGCGAACCTCTATGTGCTGAACACCACTCCATGCTGACCAATTGTTCATAGCTTGCGCGATCACCATGTAAACCCTATGGAACCAGACCTCTGTAACTTGACCTCCTCTGTAAGTTGTATGTTAACCACCTTGATTATGACAGCGCTACTGCCCAAAATTAAGAGCTCTGTCTGTATCGCTGCTGGTGATTACAACAAGTGACATGGTATTCATCAAATTTCTTGGTCTAACAAAGGTGGTGAACTTTGAAACCAGACTGAATACGGAATTAGATCCTGTGTTCACAAATAAAACTCAGTTATTTTCTACACTAAAGTGTGCTCTTCTCGGCAATACAAGTTACTGCATGCTGAAAGTGCGCCCAGTCATGTATCGCAAGACGGAATTTGTCTCTTTATCATAGAAGTCATACAAACTGTCTGATGGTAAGACTTGACCGAAAACATTAAATTCTGCTTCGGTTTGTACTGTCCAGTTGAGCGCATTTACCTAAGGATGGATAGATTTTCTTCGCCGCTACTGAAGCAACTCAGGAGAAAGTAAGAAAAAGCCTATAAATGCAAGAGGCTTGTGCAAATTAAAAGACTGTCATTAACAATCAAATCCGGGAGACAAAGGTTGAATAACCTATATATTGAGATAATGCTGGGCTCTCACGATTGTTGCGAACACTGGCGCCTTTTGAAACACATCTGTGGCCAAAGCTCCCACGCGCACATTGATGACGTAGATGTGAACGAACTCAACGCTGAATTCTGTTTTTCTTAACAGCCTATAAGTATTTACCCCACTTCACTAACACAAGTTAGGTAGTCACCCTTGACAGGTTTAATGTTTGCCTAGAACGCAAAATATTGAAGGCAAATAAGGCTACTGACCCCGACGCATAACCAACACTTGACCAATGACCAATGATTTATCACGGGATAAAACCAAGTGCTTGACACGTCCCGTAGCATGGTTGAGATGAATATGATGAAATCAAAATATGTCTGGATCATCTATCGAACGTCTGCCGAGATGTGTAGTTTGATAAGTAACATCAGTGTAAAAGTAAAATAAATTATCGGGCGTAAACGTTCAGAAAGACACTGGGGTGCAGTGATCATCGAGGTAAGGAGTGAGAAAAGTAAAATATAGTCGCTCACTTAGGTCCATTTGATACATAAATCCTGTCATAAATCCTGTCCTAATGCACGTTACAGACTACCTTGCGGAATCTCTGACCGCAAGTTGCAACCGATCTTATGGAGGGCCCCATCCCTAACATCTGGAGACCTGTTCGGATAACACCGGTTCCAAAGTAGGACTCTCGAAAGTATCGTCCAATAACATGTACATCAGGGATGTCGAAAAAATTCCAGCCAATACTTGCTCCTCACGTTTTCAAACGCAACAATGCAGGTAATATATGATTGGCGGCATTCGGTTCCAGACTTGCCTGTCACCGCGACCTCCACGGGGACAACCACAGGACACCTGCGCCTACAAAGGGACCATTGGTGACTTGCGCTGTACCACCCACAGTTTCACCCACCCACCCGGTGTCCTGTGTAGGCTTGAAGGAATAAGATCAGGATGCATGCGCATGGGAGCCACCTCTCATCAAAGGCGCCAGCCCACACTCCATCATAGGCAAACACAAGTACTCTGTGTTTGGGAAATCAAACGCACATGAGGCGATGGTTGGGCCGTAACCCGTTCCACAAACAAACCATGTGCATAGAAAAACACCATTTGTGCCTAACCTGGTCACGAGGACCGTGCACCCCGTCCTGTCCAGAAACGATCAACTGCCTCCTGAAACCACTATAGACGAGATAGTGGGTGATAGACAGGTAGGCACATTGTCAACATTACCATCAAGTGCAGCCACACCGGGATGTCAAACACAGCCAATCACTCGAAATGACGATATCAAATACAATAAATCGAATAAAGCATATGGATATGCCGAATTAACTCTACTAAATTAGCTTATGAAATAAATGCGTTATCAAAATATCCGCGATCAATGCAAGTTGGCAGAATAAGTGCTAAAAAGACATGCAATAAACGTGCATATATATGTATTCACAATCTGATTACAGATAATGTACCACCAGAACCATGGTGAGATAAAGGGAGGAAATGAAGTACAACATGAAGAAAAGGACTTGTTCGGTTCTACCCGCGTCGATTTCTGATTTGTTGTGTTTTGGAGTTATATTTCCATGTGATGTTACCTAATAGCTAACACGGTTGAACAGCACTGTCTCCACTAATGTCAGTTGCGTGCCATAGCCCCCAACGTCTTTAACCACTAGCAGTCCGAATCGCGTAGTCCCCATCCTGCAAGGCTGACCCGTCCGACGCATGCTAAGCTTGAGGTTGCATTCCTCATGCTCCTTCTCCACGTCATTGGTTGTCTACCGCGGCACTTTTTCCAATCGCTTCCGGGGAGCATAAATAACACTCGGCGGGGAAGGCCATAGACAGGCATGCACAATACGTGGCCGAACCAACGCATGCGGATTTGGATAATTACCTTCTTAAGACTGGCACCACTCGCCCCAAGCACTCTGTCTCGGACCTCCGCGTTGCTCACTTGGTTTTGCCACCACGTCCGACCAATCGTTCGTAGACAGCGATTCTTGAAGTCTGACAACCGCTTCATGTTTCCGAAAAATGGGCCAAGTCTCACAGCCGTACAAGTGTACTACACGAACGGAAGCATGGTACACCCTGTCCTTGAGCTTGAGACTCGTCACGACGACAACATAGGTATCTCGTTTTGACGAATGCAAGGCCCGCCTTCGCAATCCATTGTGGGACTTCATCCCCAACACCGCAACCAGCCGTGATGTAACTCCCTACATAAGTGAAGCAAGGGACTTGCCCCAGAACATGTCCAGTAATGGTGAGCGGGGATTCAGACACCTGCCAATCATGGAGCAGCCTTTTACATTTGCCCGGAGTAATGTATAAGCCGTATTTAGATGTCTATATCACTAGGCGGTCCGAAGCGCTGTGGAGGGTTATTAGGTCGTACCCCAGCAAGACAATATCATCGGCGTAGTCCAAGCCCGGGGCTCTGTCTCCAGTGTGGAGCACAACACCGCAGTTCTGGACAAGTTCCAGTGCTGTTTGGACGACATCTTCAATGGCAAAAGTGGATAAGAAAGGTGCAATAGGGAAACCCGGGTGAACACTGCTGGTCACAGCAAACGAAGAAGAGAGCGTGCCGTAAGCACTGACTTTGCCCGACATGTGACTATAAAGCTCTTTCAGGATGGTCACAAAATTCTCTGGCACACTTTGATTCAGTAAACAGTTCTACAACGCAGACCTGTCCACTGAATCAAATGTCGCTCGAATGTACAAGCACACTACGACTGCTAGCCGCCGGTGGATCTGACGGAGTTCGAGGAGTTGGCGAAGCGTAAAGGTCTGGTCGAAGTAGCCGCGGCCTGGACGAAATCCGGCTTGTTCCTCCCGGGAAAACTCCTCTCTAGTCTTTGAAAGCCTGCAAAGTAGAACAGACAAGATTATTTTGGAAGCGACAGAGATCAACGAGATTCCGCGATAGCTACAGCAATCGCCGAGGGAGAATTTCGTGTGAATCGGAACAATGACCGATTCTCGCCATGAGTTGGGGAACATCTCATCAGTCCAAACTTTCATGAAGAGCGATAGGATTTTGCTGACAGTTCCACTTGAGCCCTTTTTAATTAGAGCCGGTGGTAGGCTGTCGGGACCAGGAGCTTTGTGGCGTTTCAAAGATTGGATCGCATCTCGGATCTCTGATTCATTTGGGGGTCCTGTGGAGACAAGGCAACGATTATCCGTTGGGGCTGCAGGTGCCACAGGGGGCTGTGTTGGGTGGTTGAATTGAAGAGCGAAATGCTCTGCCCAGCGACCCAATCGCCTGTGAAGGTTGGTGCTCTTCGTTCCTTCTAATTCGTTAACTGTCTGGCTGATAGCGTGGGAATTGCAACCGGTGGCCCTGATGATTCGAAATAGACGGCGGAAGTGGCCAACTGACGCAGCGGCTTCCACCTCATCAACTCGATTTGACCATGCGATCCAGCGATTCCAAGGATCTTCCAGTGATCCAGCTTTGGGGAATGGACCGAGCATGGCCACAGTTGGACAAAACGGCGGAGAGCATGACTTATTGCAGACTTGACCAGTGTTGCTCAACCTTCAGAGTGGGAGAGAGAGAGAGATTTTCACGAAGCCTTTGTTGATACTCCTTCTACAAATTAGGTCCTCCAGCTTGTAGCTGTTCAGTCGGGTGTGTCTGGACCTAGGTGAATCACTGCAACGTATGCACGCGGTTGCACATACCAGTGCATAATCGCTTTTGACGTATGTTGACCAAAATTATCGGCATTCACGTACACCTCCGTGCCGCCTGCAACTTATGGCTATGTGGTCAATCTGTGACCAGCGCTGGGTTGATGATGGGAGGCGGCATGTGACGTACTGACGTCCAGGATGACGAAACTCGTGCTGGAGAGGAAAAGCTGATGATCGGCACACTGACTGAGCACTCACTCTCCGTTGTCTGGGAGAACATCATCATATTCAAGCGTTCCCCTGAGACTGCGCTCACGTGCCAGCAGCCGACTGACAAGCGCGTTAAATTCTCCTGCCAAAACAATGATGTTTCCTTAGGAATCCTTAGGAGCAGCTCATGAAGGTTCTGGTAGAACTAGTCTTTGACTGTGTCCGAGCTACTGTCAGTGGGCGCGTAGGCAGAGATCACGAAGAGCGCACGCTTTTAACCCCGAAGTCTGCTAACTTTACAAAAGCCATGGAGCCACATGGCACGAAGCTGACTACTGATCTGAAACCAATCAAGCAGAGCAGCTTCTGCTCTAGGACTGACGGTGCTTTCAACACCAGCTTGCCCAGACGCGGCAGATTCGGCTTCGCCAGAGAGGTGGAGATGGAAGCGGGTGCGTGAGTGGGGCGGTGACGCCAGCTGATAGAACGAGTTAGAGTCCTGGACTCGTGTTTCCTTCAGAAAGCAGACATCGATCCCAAGAGTCTCTAAAGTGCGTACAAGTCCAGTTTGCTGGCCGATCCGCCCTAGTGTGCTTACGTTGAAGGCTGCAAGTTGGAACTGCGTTCTGGATTGCAGGAGCGAAGATGGGAGACTTCAGGGCTGACAGCTCTCTGTTGAGCACTGTGTGCTTGAGTTGGCAAATGTCACGGGGACAGGTTCATCGGTGGGGGTGAGGTTGATCGCCGTAGAAGGATCAGGTAAAAATGAGTGTGAATGATACAAGATAAGGGTAGAAAAATGATGGCGTGTGCTTGTGAAGTTGGCATAGTAGCTAGAGTGAACAGTATCATAGCAGCAAGACAGCGTGTGAATGATTGTAGTTGTAAGTCCATGGTTCGTCAGTAGGCGAGATAATACCCGGTTGCCTAGGCGGAGGTAGGTAGGTTGTTTTAGCGGACCAACGCCCCGAGCCTTTGTCTAAAGGGCCTAACCCACAGGGCAGTAGGACAAAATGAGGGCTTCGCACCCGTTGGGAGCCGGTGAATGGAAATACAGTTCATATGCCTTTCTGATGAGGATAAGCCATGCCAGAGGCCCAACACTT
>CALYDF020000966.1:0-18226 GCA_944474145.2 Dicrocoelium dendriticum | reverse complement strand
CGACCTGGCAAGAGTCATCTCCCCAAACTTCCTGCTTTTCGCCGATGACGTCAAGATAAGGCGGGCGATTAGTAACAAGACAGATCAGGGTCTGCTCCAACAGGACCTAGATTGCATTTACGAATGGTCAAGGAGGAACAACTTTCAATTGAACATGGCTAAATGCAAAGTGATGCATCTGCTTCACCAGCCGGTGAGCGCTTACAAGATTGGAGACCACACCTTGGCGAAGGTTTCTCAGGAGCATGACCTGGGTGTATAGGTGCAGGAAGATCTCGGGTGTTCCAAACAAGCAGAGAAGGCGAGGAGAACCGGAAATAAACACTTCGGCCTTCTTCGCAGAGCCTTCGGTCGGTTTGAACGCTCAATCTTTCCCCAGATGTTTAACGCGTACGTGCGACCTCACGTGGAATATTCTATTCAGGCGTGGCAGCCATGGCAGAAACAGGATCTCGTTGCTCTCGAGACTCCTCAACGACGGGCAACCAAGAACGTCAGGGGCCTCTTTCATCTGCCCTATCAGCTTAGACTGAAATCTCTAAGAATGTACAGTAGTCGATGTCGGCTTTTGCGGGGGATCTCATAAGGGTTTACTAGATTCTGAAGAACCCAAACCATATTTGCCGTCCGCTGCTGGAATTGAACCAAAACGCTAAACTAAGAGGTCACCCTCTGAAACTGACAATTCATTATAGCCGGCTTGAATGCCGTAGAAATTTCTTGTCTTTTCGCGTGTGCCAGCCTTGGAACGCCCTCCCTAATTATGTCGTCTCTACACCCAATCTGGCGATATTTAAAAAACATGTTGACGATGCATTGTCTCACTTACATTTCATTTTATGACTTGTTAGCCAGGGGCTACAAAACGCAATCAAACGGTTTCTTGACAAACGCCTAACCAATGGATTTATGGATTTATACATTTGATGTGCGAACATCTCCGCTATTCCACATAAGTCTATGGTTAGTCCACCACAACGCTTTTCACTATATTATGCAATTGATTTTCTCAATGATTTCCATCCCACGGAACTTGTTAAGCGATGCTTTTTTACCCGTAATAAACCATTGTCCATTGTCCATTGACTAATGTGGTGTGGAGGCGTGAGCATCTCAATTTCCGCTACGTTGTCGCCAGCCTTAGCATCGTTCGTGTGGAGAGTGGCCTTGCTAACGTTATCTGCCTTCTTAGAAGGGGAGAAAAAACACTGTTGAATGATCTCCTTCTTTGCAATCCAGGAAGCGCGCAGGTAGGATGACTCTGCTTCGGCTCAGGCGCGACATTAGTTGCACTCATGCGTTGAAGCTCACGTTGCCAAGGTGACCTGTCTACAAATAGAATAACTTTGCAAAATTTCGGGACAGATATTAAAGTATTTGGACATTTGATAAACGAATTTGCGAGACTTTCGCTACGGTAGCTAAACAGAGTCGGACAAGAAAAACGTAAAGATTTTTTCCTTAGTCTTCTACAACTAACATCGGTTTCAGTGATGTTGCACGCTCTCGAAACAGAGCGCCTAATGTTGTCAATCGCAATATTGTCAGCTATGTTGAGGGCGATGACATTTTTACCCCTTCTGCATTTTTGAGTAACCTCAGAGGCGATGGCATTTAGGAAGTTTAAGGCTCCAAGTTTGTGCTTTTGCGCTGGATTAGCCGGAGACTGAATTATGTATGAAACTGACATTACGAGATCTCCGAATGTGTCAAACAACTTTAGTTTCTCATTTTGTTCCTCCAACTGTTTTTCGAACGTCTTTATTTTGGCTGACGGTGAAGATATAAGGTCGACAACACTAACTGAACTTTCTGTGATTTGTTCTTTGGACTTATTTACCTGCTCTTGTATCCCAGGCTCGGAATGTGTGCAGCAGGGCACAGGTTCCTCGACACTCGTGACGGCAACATTATTTACCGTGATTATTTGGTTTTCCACACGCTTTTTCCTCATTGCACGAGTGTTAATGGCAGTCATTAATCTTTTAAATGAGAAGATAAAAGCCATCTCTAGTATATGCTATAGCCAAGCGTGAATTCTGGAGTAACAAAGGTCGCTAAAGTCCAGTGATTTACCTATTCAAGTCAACAGACAGGCCACTGTTTCAAATGCAAACAATGATACAAACCAACCGGATGTAAGAGTGCTCAGTTGTCCAAATTCCGCCAAGGGTAGACTGTCCTGCATTGATCGACCGCTCCGTGCACAGGTATCCCTGAGGTCAAATCCGTGTGTCACGTTATGCCGCAGATTCCAACAGGCGCACACGCACAAATCCGGCCAAACAAAGAGATTTGTGTGCGTTCGATAGAACGCGATTCACAATGCAGTGTGAGAGCTCTTGGTCAACCAAGGCAGTGTACGAAGATGGAAATGCTTCTAGTCGCCTTATTCAGCTGCCGACGGAGTTGGTTTAGGTTTCCTGAAGTAGAGCTAGCAATAAGCTTTCCGTTAATTCCAAAAAACCTTGATGAAGGTAGAAAGGTGGTGCACTCGTACGCGAACGACAACGCTGAAACACAGCCAGAATTGAAAACCGGATTTAGACGTCGATCGGTTAATAGTAGCCTAGAGAAAGTTTGCGCAATGGGTAGACCTGATCGAGCCCGATTGAATGAGTGTACCCAGGCCGATGTGCGAAAAGATTTGAATCCGAAAACTTGAAAAGTCAGGAGCAACGAAAATTTTCCAACCACTCGAGGGGCTGACGATTAGGTGCGCAAATTTTAACACATGACTTCTGCTTGGTGCGCGACGCATTGCCAATGGGCTCACAGTACCTGTCCTGATGTTGCATAATGGCACACTCACACCTCACTTTCCAATGGACCGAAGTACCTGTCCTTCAAATATCCAAGGGGCGATGGTAGATTAATGTTGGACGTTTGTGAGTAGGGTAAAGTTTGTAGAAATTAGAAGTCACGATTAAAATTCACGCACAATAATATGCCTCGACGGGGAGTCGAACCTCGGTCCACGAATTTCCGGTCCGCTGCTCTGCCACCTGAGCTACCGAGGGCTGACGATTAGGTGCGCAAATTTTAACACATGACTTCTGCTTGGTGCGCGACGTATTGCCAATGGGCTCACAGTACCTGTCCTGATGTTGCGGATTGGCTCACTCACACGTCACTTTACAAATGGACCGAAGTACCTGTCCTTCAAATGTCTAAGGAACGATGGTAGATTAATGTTGGAAGTTTGTGAGTAGTGTAAAGTTCGAAGAAAGTAGAAGCCACGATTAATATTCACGCACAATAATATGCCTCGACGGGGAGTCGAACCCCAGTCCACGAATTTCCGGTCCGCTGCTCTACCACCTGAGCTACCGACGGCTGACGATTAGGTGCGCAAATTTTAACACATGTCTTCTGCTTGGTGCGCGACGTGTTGCCAATAAGCTCACAGTACCTGTCCTGATGTTGCAGATTTAATTAACCTGAAAATTCCCATATAAGTCTCTAGAACAAAAGACCATCTGGTGGGCAATTGCTTTCAATGATTCATCATCAGACCATTACAATCATATAGAGGCTAGAAAGAGAAATCGACCCAGTTAGTTCAAAACGAATTGATCGCGTGAAGGTCAATGTCAGAGTGGAAAAACGAATTAGGTCTTAGAGGGCTAGATGTTCGCTACCGCGTCTGACCGAGGGCAGTCGACCTGGGCGTCTTCCATCTTCGCTGGCCAGGGAAGCTGGAGGGCCTGGACCAGCTTCTTCTGTGAGCATAAGGACGGCTGGAACAATCGAATGCATATTGCTTTAGCTGTCGCAAACGTACGCAGGCAATAACCTTTCGTGCGGTGCGGCGGAACCTTGTAAACTATTCGGTAAGCGCATTTCCAATCCACTTCATGGCCGGTGTCCACATTGTGGGCCAGAATGGCGCTACTAATTGTTCCGATGCCCCCTTGACGAGGCCAGCGAGGGCAATGTTCGTTCACGCGTTCCCAATAATCGTGGCTTCTACTTTCTTCGAACTTTACACTAGTCACAAACATCCACCATTAATCTACCATCGCCCATTGGACGTCTGAAGGACAGGAACTTCGGTCTATTGGGAAGTGACGGGTGAGTGAGCCAATCTGCAACATCAGGACAGGTACTGTGAGCTTATTGGCAACACGTCGCGCACCAAGCAGAAGACATGTGTTAAAATTTGCGCACCTAATCGTCAGCCGTCGGTAGCTCAGGTGGTAGAGCAGCGGACCGGAAATTCGTGGACCGGGGTTCGACTCCCCGTCGAGGCATATTATTGTGCGTGAATTTTAACCGTGGCTTCTACTTTCTTCAATCTTTATATATTGTGATAGCCCCAGTGATCTGTGGGCAAGGTTTATATGTGGCTGCCAAGCGTGAATTGTGTATCTAAATACAGAAGGGACTTACACACTGAGCATATGTCCGTAATAGAGTTGCCTTTTTGTCCGAAGGCCCAGCTTAACAGACTGATGTCAAAGTAAACAGATTTTAATCCATTTTTGTTATACGTGGCGCTGCTCAAGTCGTCTTAAGCCAGCATATTTAAGTCAAGCTCAACGGAAGATCATTGCAATGCGTGAATCTTCGGTCTTTAAAAATAATTGCTGTAATGTCGCACGAAAATGTCTTACTTTGATCCTCAGCAGATTTTGATTTGACCAATTATGTTCCATAATCAGATAACACAAAAGCAAATTCCTCTTTAACAATGGTGCTGAGTGGTAGTAATTTCATCAGCTATGCTAATGAAGCGTAAACATTGAAATTAATTAACCAATCTACTGAGCTTTAGGATTTGATACAATTAATTAGCCTACAATTGTAAAAGCTGAGATGGATTCAACATTAGGTTTTGTGGCGTCAACAACAATCCAAATGAGGCGCGCATAATTCACTACAAGTGCAACGAATCCCATTCACTTTCGGGGATGTTATTATTTCCCGTTTTAATTTGGATCATTGGAATATGAGCTGATTTTCACAAGTTGGGGCTTATTAAAGGTGGAAAGCAGACCAACAGTAATTTTTATAAAATGCTGCATTAATCCACTCGTTTAGGTACTTCCAAATACACATGTCCGATAGAAAGATATCAAACAATGCGTATTTCAAAGCAAATCCAAGACAAATGCTCTAAATTGCCTGCTGCACTTGTGATCATATTCACCAAGTCCTTTAATTCACACCTTACACCCTATGAAAAGCGATATCTCTTGGTCGACTGACAGCTGGGCGAGAAAGCTGTTTGCCAACGCGCGCGTTTTGCCACCAATCGTGCTTGGGAAAGACACTGCGATCGTGTTACCAGGGCCCAGCCAAAAGCTGATGAAATGGCGCATCAGACAGTAGGCGCGTTGCTAAGGCCAGATGGGAAGCTGAGCGTTAGACATCACGTGCGTTGCCATGCACCGGGTAGGCGGACGCAGAATGGAGTGCCCGAGCAAGACGGTGAACGGGTCAGACGGAGCGGACAAGTAGGTGTGGAGCGTGGGCTTACAGCCGAACCCGCCTGGTGATGTTTGGAGAGTTGACGAGACAGACATGTAAATATGAGCGTTCTCTGTGCTAATATAACTCTGGTCTGCTAACGCTTCTTCTGTCTTCCTGTCGGGTTTAGCAAGGCATCAATCAGAGCAAGTGTAAGGGCGCAGATTTAGCAGCAGGTGTGAATCAACCGGTCGATTGCAGGCGCAGTGTTATAACATTGACCCGCGAGATTGCATGCTTTTCATGACACGAATGGTGGTCAACACGTCAGAAACTGATTCCAGTATTGCATCCCTGGGAATGCAAAACGTGGAAAATTGTCAAGCATGGCACTCGTTCTCTTTAATTGAACTCAAGTTGTTGTTCCACGAGTGTAGCACCACTGCCTGGGCTGCGAGCAATATCGGTCGCGGAGTAGCCATATATATACAGAGCAATCACAAGCCACTATTAGTTTCCGATTCAATTTATCATGTCTAATTCTGTGCTGTTGAGCTGTGTTGTGATGCTGCTCATGACTTCCGTCGTCAACTACACGCGTTGGCGCACCTTTCGACACAATAGAGTGGCGTGCATTTTATCATGCATTTTCCTTTGTTTTAGTCGGGTCGCTCGATGATGTGCATACGAATAAACATTGGCCTACTACAGTTGGAGGGAATGGACCTGGGCAATTGCCAACGTACAACAGTAGATGGAGCTCGGATATTGGTTCCCATGTTGCGAAGGTATATCTACTTACTGCGTCCCAATCTTTGTTATCATATTCACTCATTTCATCTGCGTATGAAAATGTTGGCGGTATACTCTGTTATTACAAGTCTTGCAATTTTAGCAAACACTGTTTAGCCAGTTATCAGGTCACCATTCCGCCTTTTTATTAAACTGCAATCCTGTGATACAACATACTTGCTATTATGTTGTCCGAACCATATAACTTTAGCACCCGATACTTTGCGTTTGATGATATCATATCATATCATATATTGCTACCCTATCGACTTACTATAAGTTACTTGCTTATTTAGGTTTACATTGTGATCTGTTGCAGCCAACACTGGTCCACTTCACTGTTTCTATCTTGCACGGCGTTAAATTATAGTTCGCGCGATATCCTAATTTGTTTGCAGCTTGTGATATTCTGTCACTTCCTCTCACGGCGTAATCGCATAAAATGCTGTCTGGCGCGATTGCACATCAACCAGATGGATGCACATCTCTGGTTCGTTGCAATGTGGTCGAAGTCAGTCGGTTGCCTTTCGTATAGCATGTCAGACAATCCTGTTCAGGAGATACTGGGGTGCGTTATGCAAACATGCCACGTGAAATCCTCTTATATTTTATGATTTCCTTCCAGTTGTTTTATTTTCAGCAGCAATCTAATTGCGACTGACGAATGCTAACGTCGTTTTCCCAAGCAACAAGAATATATATAACAAGCCCACAGGCTTATCTCCATTCCGTCTAAGGTATGTGCTAGAAGATGTATTCATCACAATTGTCTAACCTTGTTGTCCATTGGTCATGCCTCTAAGCATTTCGCGGCTCTTGTATCAATGGATTTTATACTAAATTACAGTTTTTTACATCAGGTTGTACTTCCAGTCATTTACAATTAAACCCCTTGAGACAATTCATTTATTTACTGTCCTGCTCTTTACAGAATGCTTTCTTTATACCAGGACGTCGGATACCCCGTTGATCAGCCGCTTTGTTTACTTCGTACTTATGCTTCTGCACATTAAGCTAATTCATATCCGTAAAATAGATGCAATTTGATTAATATAATGCGTTTGTAATAATAAATGCACCGTTTCTCCTACTTGAATCGCACTATATAATTCTCTTGCGCTGTCCGCTGATGCGCCGTTAAATTAGCCGAAGTCAAATTTGGGGATTGCAAGTTACTGTACACACGTGATAGCTGTGGAAAATGTTGCTTCAACACGTGATTTTTATGAAGATGTGGAATCTGATTACTTGGGTACAAGGAGAGGTGCCCTAAATTATTTGCTTTCCGCACATGCGGATCAGAAAGGCCATGACTTCCATTTAGAGAACGTAATAATCCTAGCACTTAGAAATTCGAAACAAGCCAGCGTGCCATTCTACAGCGAAAGCCATCAAAGAACAACTTAAATTAGAAGCTATATGCACAACAATACTGATAAATATAGCCACCTGAACCACCTATATATAACGGAACGGAACGCCAGATATTCACGTGAGACCACGAGGTCAGCAAAAGAGGTAGGCGTGCTAACATCAGGAGTACCACGCAGAGGAATCGATTTCGCTTGTCGTTTGACCCGAACAATTGCACACACTCACGTACTAATGCCTCACGTTGCGCCGCTCCGCTCCGTTCATACTAGAGCAATCATGACCTCACCTCATGTGGTGACAAAATGTTTGCAGTTAATCTGCCGAGATCAGCAAACACTTCAAACAACAAATGGACCATTTGGGACAAACGTTTTGCTTATATATCTTAAATAAATAATACACCAAAACCGAATTAATAGTGCCCCTTGAATTGCAGTTAGCAGTCCCCATGAGTGGCTGTTTCACAACGCGACTGCAACATTTTACCTTAGATATCGGTTGTTTGCTTTTTCTAAATTGCAACACTAAATTCCTTTGGGAATGCGTTAACTGAATTTCGTTATAATAATTGCCATATTTGCTGGTTGGAATCACACTGGAGACTAAATAACTATTTTTGCTTTAGAAGAATTCCGACACAAGCTGTCGCTAGACACACGGATATTCCAATGCCTGCATTACCAAACGTTCGTGACGAACCACAGGCTACATGAATTGCTCTTAGACCCTTTATCGTGATGAAAATGTATCATTTGACCGCAGGTAATCAATCGTTACCACCTTCTATACGAAAGGTCAATGGGTAATTTGGGAAGTACCTTGTTTTATATCACACTTCAACTCCCTATTACTGTGCAGTCTAAGGGATCACGGTTAGTTACAAACCAAGTGGTCTGAGACTTGAGGCTAGTAAAGCCGGGGCTTGAACACCACTGCACTTGCAAAAAGTTGGTTATAGTATGCATATTTGACCAGCCGCCGAGCAAGTTCTGTTAATTCATTTGTTGCTTTCCTTACAAAGAATTAGCCGTAATCCTTTTGTACAGATCATTCAATTCGCGATTTCGCTCTCCATGCCTATTCCCACTTATTAAACCTGGGACTGACAGCAGCAAATATGGTAGCAAATATGGAGCACCGTTAGAGACCAGGCTAGTTGGTTCCGGTATTAATGCATCAGTTTATCTATCAATTGTCAAAAAGTTACATGACAATTCTTCGAGTTCATTGCGCATAATCTGTACTTTCGCGTTTTGACAGACTATGTGTTCCAGTTCTAGCAAATCCGTCACCTTGCTGCGCCTGTCTTCCCTTGGATATATCAAGGTGAAATTACTTATTTGTCTACCCTATTCAGAACGAGACCCTTACATACGCGAGCACTATGACAAATGATTCGCCATAACCGACCAAATAAAAAACAACCTTATATCTGTTCATTTGAGTATGTAAAAAATTATTTAATTTTCAGTTTATCACTTGCTGAGTGGCCTTGTTGCTTACGTCACGGGGCTACGTTAACCTCTGCACAGCCTGTTTGTGATTGGTCATGGTATTATTTTTCTGCCTCAAACGCATCTCTACTTGCAGACTGTTTTGTAAATTACCCATCGCAATTCTTTTGGTTCGCACATTCTGGCTTTTGATTGATTCCTGATGTCAACTTAAGTAAGTGTATTCTAATCGTCAAAATCGTTTTCACGCAACCACCCTGTTCATTCGTTTACACGGTTAAACATTTTAGTGCACTTTAAATGTCGTATTGTTTTCTCGGTTGTTGGCGTCGAGAATTTTTTTTTTTTTTGATTTCGCGTTATCCAGGTTGCCGCCAGTGTTAGCATTTACAAGACAATGTCCTTTACCGATTGATCATGCACTGCGTTATGTTTCAGCTGTACGCCGTAACGGCACTTCGCTACCATGTGACAGCCACCAGTCGCGCGCTGATTGAGTATACCGCAATGACGTCCGCCTCAAATCTGATTCGAAACGGTGACCTTATGTTTGTAAACCAGACGCACCATGCGTAAGTTTCCGTTCGTCCGAGAGAAGCGAATTGCATAAGAGCGGATCTAATTTCTAAAAATCCTAGGTCATATTGAGCACATTGTTATTTTTCGCTGATTGTTATGCATATATAATTATAATCGCGATCCAACACAGTTCTGTTTCTCTAAGGTAGCTTGTAGATAAATAAGCTCACTGGATTGTCGACTGGGAAAGGTGTGAACGGGAGCTATGTGAAAATCATGAAGGCGCGATAAGCGCATAGTTTGTTATGTGGTAATCGGTCGCTTACCTTAAATATCACCATCATTGTGAGACAGCGAATCCCGCTGTCACCTTTCCTTTTCCATTTTTATACTTATTTTATTTGTTGACTGCGTCGATTGAACTCGAGTTGAAAGAAGTGCACATGCTTCCAGGCGATCAACTTCACGATTTTAAGTATGCTGACGATATAAAGCTATTATGTACGAATCATAAGTATGTCAGTAAGAAGGTGACAAATTAGTGCTGGCCGTCAATCATTTCGGAAAGTCCGTTACATTCTCGAAATGCAAGGTTTCCCTTCCGGATTTGCAGAGTCCAGCTTCTATGTTTACTATAAATAAGTATGATGAAGGCTCTTCAGAAACTCAACTGCTTGACTTTTCATGTCAAATTATTTAGAACAGATTATTATGTTCCAGACCGCATTGTCGAATCTCGATACGTTTTCGAAAATCGTCGGCACCAAATATGCCGTTGTAGCCTCACCCTTATCCTGAAGGGTGCAGTCATCATTGCATTCGTCGGTTCAGCCATCCTGAATATTAGCGTAATCCGTTTCATCACATTGAGTGACCTAAAACGGCCTTCACCGCTGAGCTCTTAACCGATAAGAAAGCAGCGTTAAGAATTTGGATGTACACAAACTAATTTTTGTCACACGGAAGCGGGTGAGTAACTCTACACCGTATTTCTCACTGCCGTCCTGAGTGATTATCCGTAGGTTTTACATGGCAACGGCCTAACTCACACGACCAGCATTTTTGGTCTGACCGAAATAAGAGGAGAGTGAACTAAGCAAATATATGAGTGCACTCATACCGATGCATTTGATTGGATACACAATGTGATGGGATTGTGCAAGCTGTAGAACGATACTTATGTATATAGCAAAGCTGGTGACTGGCTTATCGCAAGCGAACAGAGCAGTTGCTTGGACACCTATGCATATTTCGCCTGCACACTGATTAGTTTATATTTGTGTACGCTGGAGCGGGTTTGTTTAACTCATTCAAAGGAATAATCTCATGAATGCAGAATCACCCATAGCTATGGAAAGGACCAAGTTATTGCCATCGTTGTTCCAACACTTTCGTTATCCTGTCATTTTTGCTGAACTTGCTTTGACGGGTACACCGTTTGTTCCTGAAGGACCGAATTTCGCTGCATGGTGTCAGAGAAGACCATGCCAATATCGCCAAATAGTTTTAAATAGGTGATTTGAGTGTAGCCAGTCGTGCAAAAGCCTGCACCGTAGAAGTGTACAATACAGTGATCGGTGAATATTGAAGTGCGTGTGCATCGATTTCTGCGTACTTGAGCGTCTGAATGAACAACCGTTTGTGTGCCTCCAGGTATAGTTTTAACATTCAATCGGAGGTGAAGCACACCGCGTCCTGACTAGGAGGATGTATGGAAAGCACTAAAACCCAGCTGAACTGGAAACAGTCGTCGGAAAATTCGGCGATTTCCCTATGGGCCAGAATAAGTAGACCTAAAAGCGCTATTATTTTCTATTAAGGCACGCGCCCCAATAAAGCACTTGTGGACTATGTTGCACAGTTGAAGATCCTGGCTCGTTGCTCTAATATTTACAATTATATGGCTGACCGCCTTACTCAGGAGCGGATGGTGGCTGCTATCAATGACGAAAACATAACCAAGTGGCTGTTGCGACAACGGTTGTTATCGCTCAGATAATATTTGAACATATGCCTCAATGAAGTGTCAGCTACACGCCACATCCAGCAACTGAGGTTGCCGTCTGAGCTACTTGTCGTGTCCACTTTGCCTTGGAAAATCGCAAAACCTGTAACCAGGATACAAAATATTTGCAAAATATGCGCCGTATGATAAATATCCAGTGTATGGTCGAACTTGCGGCGAATGTGGCAGATGAAGGCATTTCGCTTGACGCTACTTCTCCCAGAGTAAATGCATTAACTAGTGGCACAACACACGCCGGCCCTGAAAATTCAATCAGTAACGTATAGAGGATGGTACCAAAAAGTTGTGTCTAGGCAAGTGTATTGGTTGGCGACCAAATTATATGCTTCAATTTAGGCATCGGTGCTGCCATCAACAAAATACCTGTGAAGCGGTGTCCAGGAATTCATGTGTGATCAGATCAATGCTTCCCGTGCACGTGGGATAGCTCCGATCTCCCACTCGGGGGCATTGTTACAATATAAGTGCTCAATCCCAAAGACGGATACTCATATCAGTTGGTTTTCCTGGTCGCTAAAAACGATCTTACGTCGGTGTCAAAGAGACAGATGGGATTTGAATCCAATTATCCATTCCAATAGAAGACACCGATCTAGGTCTTACTTTTGTTTCCGGAATACAGGTATGACCGTATGCTATTGTTCAGACTAATTGATATTCATTTGCTAGGCATACGTTCTTCGGCAGACTAACTGAAAAGTGGGTATTGGACACATTGGATAATGACACCAAGTATATAATGATTATGAAATCCCAAGGAACGCAATCTAAAAGCGAGTTGGGCAAGGTACAATGTCATGCTACTGGTTAACAAGACGTGATTTACATGCCCGTTGAATAGTTTGGTGAGTTGAGGAAAAACGTTAATCTAAAAGCCTTTAGTAATTTTACCGTCAATATAATAAGGTTATCGAATATAATTTGTTATATAATGAATCGTAAGTGTTTCCCCCGCATCATTATGTGAAATTAATAAATCCAGCATATTTCACGGGAGTAGGGTGAACAGTAGCGTCTAGTAACCAAATGGGAATGGCGGAGTGCCTCATCCAGCTGTGCTTTTAGCACATGATTAGCTTGGGTGCAGTAAAAAAGATTCGGGTAGCACTTGCTTTGGTTGATATACACGAATGGAAATATCTGTGGCACTCCTGACGACTGTATTGTTCTGCTATATTCAAGCAGTAACCTCCAAGTTTGGATTACTGATGTGTTGCAGTACAGGGCGACACACAAGTTTTACTGCGGGTTTATATTTGATTCAAATTGTGAAAAATCAAGCACGCTATAGGCAACGTGCCTCGTAGTCGGCGATAACGCAAGCCGGAGACGCATTTCAAAGAGGTAGATGAAGGCCCAAATTTGTGGTGGGTCTAGTGCACTAAAGTCGTGCTTGACACTTAGCTGCCAGGCTGGAATTGCGTTTTCGACATGGGAGCGAACATACGCATTCAGCAGCTGTCTGAAAATAGTGCTATCCAGTTGCTCGAATGCACTTCGTAGCAAGACTACATGCTGATTGGCAGTTTTCGATTTGTTTGTGGGTTGCTTGAAACAAACCAAGTTATTCTGAACAAGCACGCCAAGGTCGCTTTCGACGAATGATATCTGCACAATTTACATTACTACCTACTAGGAATAAATACACTGGTGTCGTTTAGAGGGTACCTTGCATTTGTCCAAGTTGAACGGTAACATTCTTCGGGTTGACCGTTCATATAACTTATCCAGGTCATACTGAAGTAAATTCCGATCGGTATCAGAGTAAATCCGGCGAAGTATCTTAAAATCCTCAGCAAACAGCAGGAAATTTGGGGCAATTCCCTGTGAAAGGTCATCGATGAATGTAAAAACAATCGCGGACCTAGAACTGAGCACATTACCACACCACACTTGACTGTCATATGCTCTGATAAGTACTACAGACTGAGCAATCAATTGGTTTCGTTGCAAGAGAAAGTTAGTGCACTAGATAAAGACAGGGCTACCGATCCCGTAATATTAGAGCTTGGAAAGTGGAATCCGATGATCTTAACCAGGGGTCACCAACCATTTTCTAGTCAGGCCTGATTTTGAACGAAAGGGCGGCCGCGGGCCAGATTGGATGTTGCACAAGAATCAAATGACAAATCGTATATTGCTAACTAAACTACTGCAAACCGCGTTACGCATTTAGTCGTAATTATGTGTATATTGCTTGCAAAATGCAAGAATGAATTTTCACAAATTTATGAAGTGAAAATCATTTTAACTGTGACGACGGTAAGTAAAACTGAGTTTCCGCACTTAGGTGTACACATCCGGAAGTTGCAAATTGCTGCGAAACAAGTCATTGTGGTTTTGAAGTTTGAAGTTTGACTTCCACAGCATCAACAATGTTTTCTTGGAATTGATGCAACCTATCAAGATAATTGCTTTCAAATATTCATCAGTGAATCTCCTTTGATGGGTTTATTTCACGTATGGCATGGTTGAAAATGTTTACTCACAGACACATCTTTTTCCAATCTGATGCCATATTTTCTGCAAAATGTTTCAGCTCCGGAAATTCAACATCAGTTAGGGAGTGGTAGAATCCGACAATTGTGTTTCCCTGTACTTCAGTTTGAAAAGCTCATTTGCATGCAAGTCTGTTAACTCGAAATGTAGTTCAGCTGGAACATCCTCAAGTTTGAAATCATACGGATTATGGAACAGATGATATTCACACTGAATTATGTTAACATCTAAAAACCTGTCCAAGAAAATGCTTTTTCCAGTTCACGAATAATTGCTGTCGGAGATTTGAGCAAAGCGTCTTCGGCGATCATAGCACAAAACACCTACTAACAGTTACAATGCGAAATATTTTCTCCTTCTAATTGTGTTTCAAACAATAAAACATTTTTACGAAATCCTGTGATGATTATGTACAGAGTAGGGACGAGGCTGTTCTTTCCCTTCAGTTTCATGTTCAGCTCTTTCATGTGGGATGTGATAGCGATATAAATGCTTACTATGACAGGCCGGTAGGAACTGACAGCTGTGAGTCAGTCTTATGTTTCTCATTCAGGAGCGTAGGTAGTTAGTTTTGGAGCTTGTAAAAAGTAATAGAAATTTACCGAAACTGAGCCATCACATCGAGTCATGGTAACGTAAATCCAAAAATTAGGTATCAATGTCTTCCAGAAAAGACTACAATTGTCTGTAATTTAGAGCATGCCCCTGAATAAATTTGACGGCAGAAAGACTAGTTTGACTAAACAATAAATATCTAAGTCTGCCATGCAATGCTTCTTGACGTAAGATGCAGTGAATGAACAGAACGGCCGAAATTTTCAAATCGTTTAACTGAGTCCTGGTCTGCCTTACCGGACCCTTCCGCACTCCAACCATGTTTTGCCTTCATCAAATTCACCTCTAAGCCGATTTAAATAAGGCCATAATCTTGCAACTGTTTGTGCACTTCCACAGAATTGTTCATTCCGGTAGTGGTTCCATGCATACTGCAGACCGACTCGGATTCCTCCGTCATCTGAAAGCTCGAATTGACAGCAAGAATGAACACGAGGTAATGTGGCGTACTCGGAATATCAGTAGCTTTATCTGTCGTCAGAGAGAACCATGAAATACTATCTTTCCAACGGATCTGTAGCAATATGTTCTCTCCAAGTTATTATGTTCTCCGCAAAACAGCGTTTGCAGGAAGGATGATAGCGGAAAACGAATCGACCTTCTAAGAACACAAGTCCTTCATTGATTCCATCATACAAAATCTGATTCTTATTACCATCAGCCATATTATGAACAATTTTGTAACTTGCACGACTAGATTTGGATTATGATCATATTTGTTTTGGTTCATGATAACGCCGAATATTGTGCTCAATTAAAACCACTATACTTTTGCCGCATACGACACGGCTGTATTTCAGTTATTTTATATATATGATGATTTACTCCGCTCTCCATTCCACGTTGAAAACACGATATTTTGCAGTCCACTTGCCTCCGCATAATAACTATAAACCCTGCTTTTGGTTATGTCAGCTACAATTGCAGGGAACACTGAATTGCTAACGTAATTAGCATGCTACAAGAACACATGCAAGGCAGAGACCCATTAGCTGCTGATGAAGTAATGCATCATCAAACATTTAAGTGAACTGTATATCATAACATTTATAGCAAACAATACATATATCACACAAAGGCAGTTGCGTAAATTATGAATAGGGCTTACTGAAATAAGCAGATTGCAGGATCGATTTCATCTACGCATCCGAAAATGACAAACGGACGTTCCGCAGGGACACCAACATTGCCCAACGACAACTCTTCCTCTCATCTGATTTATCACGGGCAGTTTACACACATCGCCATATCGACAGTAAGTGCACTTCCGATCTGCCTTAAAGCGCTTGCTTCAACTTTCTATTGTCTTCACGAGATTACCATTCTATTAGACGTCATGAGCTCGGCATTTATCAAGAGAACCTGATATGCTCACCTTTACAAGAGACTTTCGTGCAGTTTACTAAGGTGCAAGGTGGCTTGCCTATGTCACGGTTCAATTTTATGCAAAGCCGCAAGAACGCAAAGACGCATGGCTTGAAATATAGGAATAAGTGGATCCCATGCAAACTAACGTGCAAGCAGATGAATCGGGTCAAACGAGTGTTAGAGCCAGACAATGCAACACATAAGCTTACTGTGCGAAGTGTGGCATTGTGATGTAAGCCGTCCCGTTTAATTAGATATAGGCAGAGTATCGCTCAAACTGTCAAAGCTGTTAGGCAACATGAAGGAGCCAAACATAGCTGTGATGGTGCGTTGATATTGCATGTAGGTGCTAAAACAGAATCGGGTCGTTTATTGGCTTGATCGAAAGTGCATTCATGCGATGACCGTAAAAACAGGGCTAGGATATGCACATTAATTATTTGGGTGGTCAAAATCAAGTGTTGCTCGCGAATCGAATAAAATGACATCGCGGGCTGTAGGTTGGTGACCTCTGATCTAAATTATCGAACGCCTTCGACAAATCAAACTAGCTTTCATCAACATGCTCTCCTGGGTGGGTTGACTTGGTCCAACTATTCCGTGCGACTACTAGATTAGTTTGTATGATCGGTGTCGACGTAATCCTTGTTGCTCGAAAGTAATAATGTTGCTGTTTTCTAGATAACACACCAACGCATCGGCAAGGATGGATTTCATGACTTTGTATGACACAAAAATGATTAACACTGAGTAGTAGTTTGAGAACTTAGCCTTGCTTCCTCCTTTGAGAAACGGATTTATTAATGCGAGCTTCCAGATCGCAAGAATCTGGTTTTAGTCTAAACAACGCTGTAAGAACAGGGCCAAACGTATCCTCTGTTGTATTCCTGCTGCTCCTAGTGCCTCTTGGCCAATGGGATCGATTCACGGAGAGCTATGTTTCCGTAGAGACGTTAGCTTCTACACTAAAGCTTTGTCAATTAAATTGATGAGAGTAAGACCAGAAGTCGGGGAAAACAATATTTGGACGATAGGCTGATTGTATGACTCTCTAAAATATAGGAGTATATTGCGTCCGCAACGCGCGTGCCGCTTCTATATCTGTCCAGGTTTGACCCCCATTCGTCCGGAGAGGAGTAGTTTCCTGCCTCACCTTACGACGGTCATTGACACTAATTCAGAAGTATGTGCTTAGCGTTTAAAGGTTTCGCCATATTCTGCTGAAATGTGACTTGGTCATCGGTGAACCATTGTGTGCAGCGGTTACCATGGGCTATGTAGTTGTCCCATTGAAATGACGCTGTTGATGATCTGTATTCTCATCTGGCTGCGCTGTGTATGGTCACCCATTTTCAACTTCTGCTCTTTAGGATTGAAACGGTTTTAGGTCCATTCAAAACCCTTGTCTTTAAGGCGTAGGTATCCAGTTGATTGCATTTGTTGGCAAATTCGAGCCAAGCGACATCCGTTTGTCCGTCAGATACGAACGACCAGGCTGTGGCACTGACGAGCTGGGCTAAGTGGTCTTAGCGCGTAAGGTGCACACCAACCCAGCGTTTTGTTGGCGATATTTCGAATAGCAAATGAAGTCTAAACGGATTAGTGAATAAACACTGCGACCCAAAGGGAATCCAAAAATCAACACCTCTATCTTATGTTACACATTGGCGAGCACAAAATAAACTACATATGGTTTATTACTCGTTCTGAAACTGATGGACATAATGATTTGATTGTAAAGTTGAACACTAGAACCCTGGACGACGCATAATGCTATGGAATCGCAATTAAGTAGAAATATTTCAGGTAGACAAAACCCTTTCTTAGGTGATGTTCTAGAGCTGAGAATCATGTGAACCAAATTATTCCAATCTGTTGCGGAAAGGGATCAGGAGGTACGCTGTGTTCTATTGAATGCAGTTATGGACGAAAGCAATATTAAAGACTATTGTAGATAAACATCTGAAGGGCATATGATTGAACGCAGACTATCTGGTGATGTAAGTAACGTATCAATCGGATAAGAACGCCAGGCAGAAAAGGATTTTGATACCTAGAGAAATTATCCACTGGCGAGGTGGACGGATCATACGTCCATGCCATCGAAAGTAAGTGGAATATTTGCACGAAGATGAAGCTTTTCTCTGGTGATATTTCGATGGTTGTA
>CALYDF020000965.1:0-18205 GCA_944474145.2 Dicrocoelium dendriticum | reverse complement strand
AATAGCTATGTTTATTAGATTGATTTTGACATTGCGCCTGCCTTTGCCTTTGTCTCGGCTAGCTACGATTGGGTTTTCGGAGGTTATTTATATCAGTTCAGTTCATGTCAGTTTATATCAGTCCACTATTGTACACCCCTATGTCTAATAAGCGCACGAGGCTGGCTGATGGCAATATAGTGGTCGCCCACGTGTGTGCTAATTACCTTAATGCGCTTGCAGTATTTGCCGCTCACACAATCGTAATACATGTTATTAATCCGATCCGCTCGTTGGATCCACCAAAGTAAGTGAACGCATGTCGGCTCAAATCCATCCCGATTGTGTCTCGGCGTTGCACCATCGATGGCGCACACTACAGGTGTTTTAGTTTCCAGAGCCCACATCGATTTTCTTCCTGAATTCATTGCCCGAGAGAAGTTTGAATGTAAATGACTGTGGGCCGAAAGTGTCAGATGTGAAGGCTCTGACTATCGACCCTGAGGAACTTAATGGTTTGGAAGGAAGTGCTGATTTTGTTTGGAACGTACAAGATGGTAACGGTACAGGAAAGAAATTTGGGCACGATCCTAACCTGCTGTTCATACCATTACATATTAACGAAGACGTACGACTTTTCCACAACACCGATAGATCCTATCCGACAACCGGTGAATTGGGCAACGGTGCCGTTCGCACTATTCACATGGGATGAAACGATTGGCAGATGAGAGAAAGAATATACAACGCTGTCTTTACCCTGTCACAATTAACTCCGAGAATATTGTTACCAGAAGACACGTTGACTCAGGAAGTAATCCTACGGATGCAAATCACTGAGAACCAATACATTGTTGCGTTGGAAGAGTTGGCTTAGATAGCATGAGTTGTTAACGCAGCATAAAAATGAATGGAATGAATTTGCCTTAGTTTGCAAGCCTGAAGAATTAGAGCGTAAGCACTCGACTGTTCGTAATCTGCTATTCCGAACGAGTTATTACTGTCTGTTTTGCTTCTCAGTGGTGCTAAATGGATTAAAGTAAAAACTGTTTTGTATCTTATCCGCTTCAAAACATTTGTAAAGGTTCATGTATGCGGGGCTGATGTCGAGCTACAGGTTAGCTGGCTGATTCACCTCTATGAACTCGAAACGGCAGATTTTGAGACCCTAAAAGTGCAACAGTGTGTAGTTAACGGAGGAGAAACAAAAGTAATTGAACTAACGGAGAATGATTTACTAAAGAAGGACGGGCGAATTATTTTCTTATATAGAGTTGTTAACTAGACAAAGGTGAACGTTGGCTGTTTTCTCTCCGCAAGTGGTAGGAAAGTCTTTGTAACCGCCGCTGCAGGGAGGCACATTGAGAGTGCAACAGACCGAAGTGAAAGCTATAGATCTACTGGCGTATATCCAGTATACACCCTGCTTAGATGGAGCGGTGGATTAGAGAAAACGTAAAGGAAAGTCTCCCCCTCATTTGGAAGTGTGACTAAATTTGGAGGGGGTATGCTGGCGAAATTAATTTGCTTAGTATATCTGGAGATTTCCTTGCCATTGGTTACGCCAACCTGATCAAACACAACCTTTTATTCCCTACTACACCTTGCATGAGAAGACCGCCGTTACCTTTTTTCTTACTCACGTCATGAACGTTAAATAGCCACACGACTTTACCCATCTTGCCTAGCTCAATGTGCTCAAACTTGCTGCGCCAAATCTCGGTCTTACCGTCTGAGTGCTACTACAGCCATTACTACGGCAGACACGGCGAGATGCTCATCGGGCTACCCACGCGTGATAGCCACTCAGCTGCGTTCTAAACTTGTCTATCTTGTCACATTAAAACGATCATCGCAAATGTGCTATCTGCACATTTTTGCTGTCCAAGCATTGCCGCCGTCGGGCTTATTACAGAAAACCAAACGCATGTGTATGCATATATGCAATCAGTTTGTCACTTGTCTTGCTTTGAAAGGCTTGATTGCTGTTTCGCGCAATTGTTTGTTTGCATTTTTGTCCTTGTGGACACTGAGGTTTGTCATATTTTGAATTTATTTTACCATAAAAGCCCCTTAGTCGAACCGGACAAGTATTTTGTTTCGTTTCGAGGATCGTGGGTTAATTCCGGCTCGTGAAATTGTTTCCCGTGTTCTGTGATCTGTGCTGGCCATTGTTGCAATTAGACAACCGGAGACTGAGCCTTCTAGCCAAGGTTCCTAATCATTTTGACGCATACTATATTTAGTCTGGGGCGTAACGCCACCGTGCATCCTCCACTTTCCTCGCCTCACCAGAAGGGCAGGCCCCACTCTCACTGGTACGGAAAACTCTATGGAGCTCCGTGCAATATTTCGCAATATTGTTGTCTTATAACTTTTTTACAGGCACTTTTTGATGCTCCAAATATCCGCAACGGGATTTAGTAACAGGAATCATGATGCGAGACGCAGAATTCTGCCTGAACGAAAAGAAAATGATTGGATTATAAGATTTAGATTCATGTAGCATGATGTGTTGCCACAGATACGGAGTCAGTTGTGTGTCAAAATTCGGGCCATTGCTCTCCGGCATTCTTCGCCAACGTTTCGCGCACGTTTCCTGGTTGTGACCACCTGTCACACTTTTTCACTCCTTAAGGGCGTCTCTCTTCTCAGCTCCGACGAAATACAGATTCTGATGTTGTGTTTGTCACTTTGAACTGCGCAAGATTTTGCGAATTCAATGTTCCTTGGAACGCGGACAAAGCATAATAGAAGTCGGTTTGCCAACACACAGCTTTCAGTCTTCAATTATAGCAGAGGCAGAAAGTAGACATTCCTTTGCTTCTTGTTCTCCAATGTGATTCCGGTATCGGATCTGTGTGTAAGTTCTGCACAGTAACCTTCCGTCCGTCCAGATATCGTACTATTTGCTGACGTTTACAACAATCAGGTAAGTTCGATGATACTAAAATTACTAATGAGTCGGTGGATGCTAATTGTAACTATTTTGTCCTAGCTGCTCACTAGCTACATAGCCTGTTAAAATTGCCGCCTACCTCATGTGTTTCAGGGGCGGGTAGACCCCACTCCCACAAGTCTCGCCCCTACCTACGATACGACAAATGTACCCGGAGCACATCCGTCCTCCCATCGTCTGCAAAATGCTAACCCCTTCATTAAACACAAGTACATTTTGTGAGTTCCAAAGCGACACCATAGCTCAATCATTGATAATCGCTCATCTAAACAAATCGCTAAGGTCTGGACTGTAGCACCTAGCAGTATCCGGTGTGCATGATTATTCTACTCGATAAGCTTTTGTTGAATGTGTAACGAAAAATGATGTGCGAGCAAATAATACGAAATGCAAGCCATTTGTTATTATCACTGGAAGCTAACTCGTTAGGTTCGCGCGAAGAAAATTGGATCACGATTTCAGCAAATCTCTTGCTAGAAGAATATGCCTCCGCTCAGGTTTCCCATAGATTCTCTGTCAGGTTGAACGTTACGACTTCAAAGAACAAGAGGAATGGCACCCAACGCAGGTACTTCGAATGCGGCTAGGCAGTTTCACCACAACCACCTGGTAAGAGTCGGAGGTGGCTTGAGGGTGCCCTGTTTTACACCTCGCGGCGAGCCGGACGGCGTTGTCACAGCTATCGATAGAGGACAGAGCCTGAGGCTCCTATGGATGGATGATGAAAATGCGCACGAGATATGGTTGCTTTATCGGGAACGAAGACGAAATAGGAAGGTTCAGACGTGAGTAATTGACAATGGCTTTATGGGTGGAGCTGGATGACATTTCAGTTTTTAACAAGCTACAGCGACAATGACGCTGCGCACTTAGCTTCCGGCTATACCGAGTACGACCATAACTATGCAGTTTACAATTAAGCTGGATCATGAACCACCGGTCGACGTGCATTAAAACCCGATGCAAAGTGTTTTCTTTAAGGTATAACGATATATATTGCGCTAACGGATAATAGTTTGATAGTGGAAGCCTAGTTCTAAATAGCCATATATCAACTACCACCTCTTCGAGATGGGCTATGCTGGTGCCACTTATTTTGCATGCGCCCAGCTTCCATGAGACCACTGCTTAGTAAACAAGTCTCAATGCGCGACCCGTCTGCACCTGTTTGAGTTCAACTTCTAATGTGTCATAATGTTTTGTCTGAGTTGTTATTAATCAAAATGAACGGTATGCGTTTATGTGCATATGTGTTTACATGGGATGCGATTTGAATGCATTATTATTATGTCGAGTAGTTTTAGGAAGGGAGTTGAGTCGAATAAAATCATTTCGACTGCCCTGTGGATGCAAATTACTGACATCCACTTACATTCACATTTTAGGGTTTGGTATTTGGAGACAGTCCACGAGCCGGTCCTTGTTGTCGTCCCCATTATTGTTCAATGCTTGTACACCTAGGGTGTATCCGCTATGCCTGGATCAAACACAGGGAGTCAACCATGACTAACACCTTTCTACAACGCACTTGCGCGCCTACAGACGATACCAGTATCTGAAACGTTTGTCCAGCCATCGAATCAGCGATTTATGTTAGACAGAAAATGCGCGCATGCATGTGCTTTGGTACGAAGTAATGCATTTCACTGTACACTTTGTTGGTATGCCGATTGGATTGCCGGACAAGCTTTACAGAGGCTAGTGTTTACAATATGCGCGCCAGTACTTTGTTGACCGCTATAGTTCTCGCTAAATTTCGGGGCTATATCCATACATATCGAACACACCGTATAAGTGCGGATGGTTGATGTCCGTGTAACAAGGCAGCAGCTGAGTGCTTTACACTTTCGCCTCATCTAGGTTGAAATGGCATACCAGCATATCGTCTGAATGCTATTGGCTGATAGCGGTTGACCGCTCAGCTGTCGTGGATGCAATCTTTGTGTATATCACTTCATAACATTTGCGCTAAGAATGCGAATGCTGCATTACGGATGAAATCTATTGCGGTAATTATGTAATCCATTGAGAAACGTCATATTTTCTGTCGGAGAATAGTTTCTGTTGCGTAGATCGATATCTTCGGGGAAAACTGTTATATGTTGACCCTATCGGTAGGGACGCAAAAGTCGAACAATTAGGTAAACGGTGAGTATTTATTTACCGGTGGGGCTGTAACGCTATTCCACAATTTGCAAAGGTTTTGAAGAGTAACCTAGGTGCATCTCACTATTTTTGATGAACAGTTAACGAAAAGTATCAACAACCGCGTCTGTGGTGTCTTTAGTAATATTGTCTAGCACTGTTTGGTCTGGGTATGTAAGGTGCGTTCGGTCGTAGATGGCTTCTCGATGGCTTCTCAAAAACCATTTACATATCGTTTAGAAAGTAATAAACGCGGTACTCACTGCGAAGGACTGTTGTTTATTGCAAATTGTTCGCACAGTTAGGAATGAAGCGTTGGCATATGTACTTATCTGGCCTAGGAATAGCGGATCTGTTTAGAGAAGGGGTATGTTCTTTTAGCGCTATGAATTCGTCTCTGGCAAAATGTCATAACAAAGGAGAATTTCTTGTAGACAGGGAAATCGATGTCGCGCCGGTCCCTATTTTAGAATGAATCATGCATGATGGTAAATAATTAAATAACAAATATTTTTTTCTGAATTACGCGGGACATGCCTGCAAAGGTATGATCGAGATAACGGTACCTTAGGTGATGCAGACATGCGTAAAATTATAATTATATGGTCGTACCCGTGGATCCATGAATGGCTGTGTGTGGGTGGGTGCATGTGCGGGTAGCTCTGTAGCTTGGGTGCATAAATGTTTTGCTATACTTTTGGCCGTGTTTGATCGCGTCGCTTGCGTCAGAAGTGATCCTCAACGTCTTTGAAATGTATGCGATTGTCCGAAGAAGTTGGTGCCAGTGGCAAGTCACAATTACCAAATCTTAGCGTTATTAAACAGTTATTTGTGGCTTTGTAAAAGGAGGTGGTTTGTCAAGCAAAAAGATACTTCGTTCTGGAACACTGCCACTGAACCATTTACTGAATCAGGGTAAACCCGAGGAATATTATTATTCCTGAACACGAATCCAATGCCTCTGCAGATTTGATTCTAATTGTTCCAAGCTCAAAGTAACCAGTTAATGGTTCACAATAATAGACTATCCACTTGAGATCCTGTAAATTTTATACGGTCATCCAACTTGTAAAGAGTGTACTAAAATATCGCAGAAAGAATTATTGCAAAGACAATGGACATCAAAATCGTTTCAGTTAATAAAATCGTGCCCAAACAAGCCAAATCATTCCAATCAAGGCCCTCATTACAACAGACGAAGAAAGCTAGTAAGAGCTTTAGAAATGCATAACCTCAGGTTTTACTTGTCAAAACCATCGGTTTTCCAAATACACCGCAACCCATTATTGACCGTCCGATTGAAATAGATGCAGCCATGTCTTTCTCCACCCTGCAGTGTGTTCCGGAATTTTCGAATACATCGACACTATCGGTAATTTGGACACGGTTGCTGTCAAAGGCAACTTAAAACACTCCCACTTTGTTAAAAGTGAATTAAGAAGGCAAGGATCGTAGTTACAAAACCTCCACTGGCTGAATGCATTCTAACTGGGCGGTTAACTTCAATCTGCTCTGCACATAGTGTACCATCGGTAATGTGCACCAAAATTCCGGATTCAATGTCAAATTGCTTACAAAGAGAACATCAGTATGAATTTAACCAGTGAAATTTAATTTGTGGTGTCAGAGGTAATGCAGTTAAGATTGTTAACTTGTCCAGCATCATTCATCACGCGAAATGGGAGCAAACTGTTTACGCGAGACCGCTGTGCGTTGTGATAGCTTCCGTTGATAAGACAGTATCTGTCCTGATTTGGATAGCTCGCCTCTGGAATGTGTCATATTCCATCTCACCTTCTCTGCTTTTCTGTGGATTATGCGCAAGCATGCCAATCACTACTTGGAGAAATACAGGAAAAATGCGTAGCCAAGACAATGCTTGTACACCGTGCCTCCGAGATTAGACGACATGATTTTGATAAAGCTACCACTCCAGTGGTAGATCCTTGTTGGCATATTCATCAGACATATCGGTGAGAACATCAAAACGCAATTAACATCAAGGCTCCGTGGACCGCCAAATTATAAAGAATGTAGCTGGAGATTGTGAACAGGTTGCTTCAATCAAGACAAATATTAACAATAGTAGCTTATGCTGGCACGCGAGGTTCTGTCGCCTTCCTTCCGAAATATATAGCAAAGCAGCGTCCAGTTAACAACCCTACGAAATAAGGCATTTATGCGGACCACCCCACAACAATAGTTCGTGTAACTCCGATTGGTATGCCAGGGAAATTGAGAAACACATATTATCCCACATAAAAAGAAGTGGAAACTGGGAAATGACGGGATCACTGGAGCTGACAAAATTGCGTTTAGCATTGCCCCACTAAGAATTAGTGGCCGCCCTTTTAACAGTCAGCATAATATTGTACCCGAAACATCACCGATACTGCTATGAATAGAAAAACTTTCCTGGATGTGCAAACGTGCGTAACGTATCCTGATCAACCGTGCTGAACAACAGCTGCGTCAGACATAATATGCTTTGTATTTCCTATTCTGAATACTGAATGCTGATTACTTTATTCTAGAGCAAGTAGAAATTAATTCTGTACAACTCTTTCAAAATTTGGTGAAAACTTTATAAAAGTTGTTAACCGTGAATATCCTTATCTTTCCCATGTAACATTTAAAATATCTGACTTACGATATTTCAGGACACGCAAAGATGATATGTCATCGTAACTGGGAAAACGTTCTCTGAATCGAATAGTGGTAAAATATAAATCTAAAAATTGTTTGAACTGTTGCACAGATGTTGCTTCAATCACATGTTCAGGTAAACTGTTCGAAATGATTAACACTATCCGTTCGAAGCACAGTGGGTGGGGAACACATTTCACATCCGGCAGAACAAGTTTGCATCTGTGTCCTCGTGTGCTGCATGGCCCTCGTAAGTGCAGCATTGGTCTCAGCATGGGGAAATCACCGAGATGTAGAATACGGTAGGTCATAATGAAGTCGACTCGCATCCGACGGTAGAACAAGGTGTAGAGTCCGGTCTTCATACCCCTAGCCACGTAAAATCGGAATGAGCCTGGTAGCAACGTGTTGGACCCGTTCGATCTTTTGTGCCTCGCCTCGGGTATTCTTAAAGTAGGCAGGCTTACCGTACTCTAGCATTGGTCTAATGGTGGAAGAGAAGAGGCGAGTGGCAACCTCTTCAGACCATATGCCGAAGCTATGTTTGAGCGCCGAAAGCATGCGCAGTCCGTTACGATTTAGTCTGTTCGTGTTGTCCATGGACTTCAAATCGTAGCGTGAAATTACACATAGGTCCTTCACGGAGGGTATGGGATATAGCGTTTGGCCGTCAAGGGTGTATGTTGGCCCGTTAGCACCCTTCCCCAGGCTCATAAATGCATACTTGGTTGGGTTGATCGGGAGAAGAACTTCTGCAGACCATGTGGATAGCCGGTTGATGTCTTGCTGAAGTAGGTCCTAGTCATCGGGAGCGTCAATTTCTCTCCACATCTTCATATCGTCCGCAAACAAGGCACACGGCGACCGGAGAAGCTGCGATAGATTGTTGAGGTGGACGAGGAACAGGGTGGGCCCCAGCACAGTGCCTTGAAGCACGCCACTTTTAGAGGGGTACCATTCAGTTAGATGGTTGTCGACCTGTACCCTCCACTTTTCTCCAACAAGAAAGTCGCGGATCCACGGGTGCGGTGAGCCACCGACACAATACACACTGAGTTTGTGAAGGAGAACTTCATTGCTTGCCTTGTCCAACGCTTTATTGAAATCGATGAATATCACGTCGACGGACTTCTCTTTGCGTATTGTCTTCGACCATTCATGACTCGTCACAAGCAGGTTCGTAATGCATGAGCGACCTAGCATAAAACCGTGCTGCGCGGGTGTCAGGACCTTGTTTGACTTTAGCAACTGCAGCAATCATTTCTTCCCGAGTTTCTCAGTAACATTTGCCAAAATAGGTGTCATACAAATTGGCCTGCAGTTGTCTACTTTGCTAGGGTCGCCGCCTTTCGGAATACGCTTCATCACCGAACGTTTCCAGTCAACCGGCAATGAACCTTCGGGCAGCGACCAGTTGAAAAGGTCAGTCAAGACAGGAGAGAGTATGGCTGAAAGTGACTTGAGAACCAGTGGGTGAAGCCAATCAGATCCGGCAGGTTTGGTGCCGTCCAGGTTGTCGAGTAGTTGTCCTACCTCTTCAACGCCGCTATGCAGACTGTCGAGTTCGAAAAAAGCGGTACACGTCGAAATCGGAACAGACACCTGGTTATTCGCAAATACAGAAACGAAGTGTGGTTCCAACGTGGAGGTTAGGGGCTGTCCATCAGGGCCATTCAGCACTGGCATATTATCTGCCGACTTCAGGCGTCGCTTCACGTAAGAAAAGATTCTCTTTGGGGCGGTATTCGCGGCTACTGCGAGCTGCTCTTCGAAAGCTTGGCGTTTATTTTGTTTTGCACTGTTGCAGAAGTTCCGCTGACATTTATACTCTTCCTACTCATTGGCAGATCCAGTGAGGATGAATCTGTCCCTGTCTACTGGACCCGGGTCTGGATGAACATGGATCTTCAAACCTTTAAACCTACTCAGGCGGAACATGATCAGTATTGGACTGGCTTCGTCCACAAAAGTTATTCACATAGGCCGATTTCGTTGATTACCTTGCTTTCCAAAACGGGTAATTTTTCTCACTTTTACCGGGACCTCACCAGCGTCAAGTGTCTGTCAATTAGACCTTGTAAAATCTCGACATCATGATCGTAGCTCACTCGGGGTGATGCATCACTGTATTACGGTGCGGGAAGGATCACGAGATTATAACGCCTCTTGTCGGACGATGTTGAACTTGCAGGGCGAGGTATACTACCAGCCTCACGTGATTTGGCTAAATACTGACACAGAAAGTAAACGCCCAACATACCTTCGTAATTTCGTTCTTTGTTGTTTCCACTGGCCTTCAGCATTCAGACCTTCACATGCTGAGACATTAGTGTCCGTTAGACACAATAAAAGTAAACAATTTATGCAAGGTGAAACTGGGCTTCTCACAACGGTTGGACTTCGTGTCGGTGAGTTTGCACGGATAGAGGAGGAAGACTGAGCTGAAACCTGAGGGCTTTTGGGGCTAAGTTGTTTTGCCCAACACATGAAACTGCTTGCAACAAAAACCTGAGGCCTACGCGTCGGATTTACTCTTCCTGGCTTTTCTTATTTCGGCAATTTTCGCATATAGTTTGGACAAAGTCTTGTTATATATCGTGATGACGATGGAAATGCTCAACTGATAATTCAACACAAGAATTGTGGCATTTAACTTGGCACAATACGCACGTGAGGGCATTTGCACGGTATCCGACTAGCTTGGAACAAGTACCACAGGATGACTGCTTCGGCACTGTGAATAATCCGAAAACAAGATAGCGGCCAACTGACGGTGAAAATGGCGATAGCAAGATCGCCGAAACCAAGCGATGAAAACACAGGTTTTTCTGATCGGAAATTTCAGAATCGGAAATGAAAAGTTATTGTAGCTAAATTTCCACGAAATACTTCCAATGAACCCAGAAAGCCAACACAATGTGATCCTGTAAACACAGCCAAAATTAACCGACCGGAGGCCGCTATCCGGAAACTGAAACTCATGACTGAAACTCCACGAAGATTTACGACCACGTTCTGGAAGTTATTACACGATTATTCAAACAACTGAATGTACGGTGAAAAGTAATCAAATGTAGATGGATTGTTCTATTTTCGTATTTTTTGCCACCATAATCAATCGATTTGTGCAACAGGAGTTAACGCCAACTATGGGTAAGGTCATTCTGGCGTAACCCTAATCATGCTTGTTGCACACCCAGTGGTTTAGCCGCTGCGTAAATAATTTGGTCGCCGATTGGAACTAGCCACCAAATACATTCGGCTAACTTTCCAACGGAATTATTATTTCCCTCACTTTTTAAACGGCTGAATGATTTTTCAACTTCCACCATTACTATTCCGACGATATATGTTTAAATTATCCGAATTGAGGATGCATCGTCTGAGTTAATTCCTGATCACGGTATGACGTATAGGTGCAAAATGTTAGATGGAACCCTTTTTCTTTAACTTATTTAATGTGTGTGGGTCCTCAGATGCGCCTTTTTCTTTTGCGCAAGGTTGTTAACTTACATAATCCAGACAAACCGTGCCATTGGACTTGCAAAACGCTGCACATTTATCCGTACCGTAGGACGGTCCCGTTATTGCAACCAAACTTTATTAGCTTAATTGCATCACCGTTGCCCATAATTCCCTGTAAACAAACTACGACAACACATCCAATAACCGTTAGTTGCCTTGCCAAATCCGGTCAAAGCCATTTTATCCAAACCCCTGTATAGTTTCTAACATTGATTTTAAGCACTTGGACAGTACGTCAATATTAGTCTTACGAATTGTCATTATTGCTTAAAGGTAGGACTGTATGTATCAGCTGTTTAATCACCAGTGTATCGTTAAGATTTAGAGAACGATTCGGTGATTACTATAAGTTTGCCCACATCAAACTTGATGTACTTCCTTCCCCATATCTCCGAAAAGGCACCAGTCTTGCTTCGCTTCCTAATAATACTCGTCAGCACTGCGCTTGCAGATAATCCAGGCGGAACCGAACCCAATATTATTAACACCCAGCATTGACATCATATCGTTCTTGTATTAGCGCATATACGCCTAAGTAGTTGTAAAATCTTATGTTCTTGACATACTCTATTTATTGAAGCCGTGGGTCAATTGGCCAGACACTTCTATTACAAAATTCGGAATACGTAAAGCAATGGAAAATGTGATGCGATTCAACGCATTTCATTTTAAAAGTTGACGGTTTACCAACGCTTGCTTAGACATTTATTTTAATATGTTATCCATTGACACAAGACACCAGTGAACATGTGTTCAGATCCTGGCGGAGCCAATGGATTCAATCTACTGGCGGGAACTAATAGATGGAACTGACATTCCAATGATTTCCCGGGCTTAGTTCCAGTAAGGTCCACCATCTATACAATAACAATATAGCAAGAAATGCAACTTATAATTTGTATTTCACACTGCAATCAGCGGCTTAAATAACATTAGCTGGCAACCTTCCCGACATGTAGGGCGAATTGCAACGATGTAGTCCCATTCATATTTTTCATATATGGGGAGTTCCAAAGGAAAAAATTGTCCAAACCATCCGCAGAAACAAGTAAGGTGCTCTTGTTCGCTTTTTACAATTAGGATGGAGGAATCCGTAAGCAAAGATGCGACGATCTGCGTTATGTAGAAGGAAATGGTAAAACGTATTGCTCGGTAAATATGTATACGTTTTCAGGGAGGCTAACTTGAAACCTATGAGTTTCTTAACATACTTGCTCATTAACCGGACATGGAATAAATTATGCATCGGCATTCTCACAAATCAAACCAAAGCGTGGAGTACCTGAGTAGCACAAAGTGTAATGTATATTAGAACAAACTCATTGTCGTCTGTATGTATACTTTTGCTAAAAGCTTCCCCGTGCTGTTTTCTATGAACGTCCGATTTCCGCATTTTATTTTATCTTTACAACATAAACGCAGGTTGCTTCAGCTACTGATTAATCCTATGAACAGGCCTCAAGAAATCAACTATCATCAGACCATCGCTCTGTTTACGAAAATATTTACCATTCACTTATTATAAACGTCAATTTAACCGTGATTATTTTGTCTAAGCTTATTAATTTATGGATATATATATATTTATATAAACGCGTAATATAAATACTACACAGTGGTTTATATGCATTTGGACTGAGTGTAATTATTTACGAATACCACGAAAATAGTTACGTCAATTAGACGTAGTCATTTCTCTTCAGAGAAGCTGGCGATGGGTATGTCATACATACACAACAACAAATTAGTGTATGTATTTAGACTGGGAAGGCTGAATTGTTTGAGCAGCCTTACTGAAGTCAAATGGCATTATGCTGTACCCATAAAACAAAGAGGTGCTATGATCGCTGATTTTAGAACGTGTTCTGGCTTCTAAGCTTTCTGAATATGGACCCGAACTATTTCTGTATTTTTAAAGATTGACTTGCTATCACAAGCTCAGTCCAAGTCTTGTTTCTGTAGGGTGGGGTCCCTTTCTATTGCTCTCATTCCGCGCTGTCGTTTCCAAGTAACGCTATTGCCGTTTACGGATCCGTCCTTAAATATTTGCTTTAACTTCTTGAGCATACACTTATTCGTTACTGATTTCTCAGCTCTAAGTAAGGCAAGTTTATCTTCCTAAGTTTATCAGGGACACCATGATTCAATGACGAGGACCGCTTGTAGATCATAGTACTATGCAAACATGTTCCTAAATAGAAATTTGTTGACTATTGAACCATTGCGGAACCATTGCAAATGTACGATAAAATGAAGAAACACGGCTGTCTGTTGCACGATTACATGAGTTTTTCTGTTCCAGCATAACGCAAATTGTAGGTAAACACAAGTTGCGCACCCAAGTTCGCCAATAAAATGTTTGCTGACAGGGACAGCTTGTCACATGTGAAAGTCGCGACAGCAGAGGGCACGAAGCGAACCGAGGCGTCAGGCCTAAGCTGCAGTTGATCCAGAGCTAGACATGTTTCATTGTCTGGGCAAATTGGAAAAAGAAAGAAGCAGAACGCTTACCCCCACCAGATGAGTCTTAGGTGGGAATGGGTGCGAGTCCATTCCCAACACCATTAAATGGGGTTTTGGAAGAAGCCGCATGGGAATTTGAAGCGACACATGGAGCGGAGCAGGGTGTACCATTGTCCTAATGACATACGTCCTGGAATCTGTACGATAACGGTTTTTTTTCTGAATTGTTGGATGGTAACTAGACGTAGCCAAGTGGCCGATGCTAAGCTTCTTATTCAACTAGGATCTTTATCAGGTGTTTTAAGGAGGCTGGTCGAAAAGAAATATTTGCTGCAAACGATTATTTCGTAGTCAGACACATTTGAGTAACTGACGCTTGAATCGGATAATTCATCCGTAGATGATATAACTTTGTCGATTACATCAGGTGCTCTTTCCCTAGACCTAAATTTGTCGTTGAGACCTAATTGTGGTAAAGTCAGTGTGTTTGCCTTGTACCAATGTTTCCAGCACACACATGTCTTTACTCCTTACACATGAGGAATTCAACTTAATGGGAGTGCCGCTATCAGGGATATGAGAGCCTGCTTTATTTCTTCGTTACTCTAAAGGCGTTTCAGTGAGGCACGGAAGGATCGATTAGGAGCAAGATGACTATGGGAATAAATTGTTGAAGCACAAATAAATGCGCGCGGGATCGACATTGGATTCACTGGGCTTTTCACTTTTGACTGAGATTTCTCGATAAGCCAATCTACTTTCGCCGGTGTTCGCGGCACTGGAGCAATTGCAGGCCTATATAAGAGTACCCTATTTGGGTTGCTTTTCCTACAAGATTCAGGACGAGGAGGAAAGAAAATATCCCCCATCTCGTGTGTACCGACCAGCAACATTTAATCGAAAAACTTGTCACCTTTTCAACATTCACATCAAACGATGACACACCCAGGGAAATCAACCAACAAAAACCGAATTTAAAGGAAAAGCACCATGCAAAATAGACACGGAATATTCAGCAATTCATCAGACCTGAGCAGATCAAATAACGGCGTTACAGTTCCTTTAGTGTAATAAGATATCGATTAATATTATATTGGTGCAGACTAACTGCCCTGAAGAAGCGGGATGTATTAACATCAACATTAGCAGTTGGCACTATTTCTTATCACGTACGCGATACTTCAAGCATACTAGTGAGCCTATGTAACCACTGCAGTGACGAAACGCCAAATTCACTAGATCAGTCACAATGCTGTTATTAGATAGGCCTTATAATGTGGGTAGTATTATTCAGTTGCTTTGACAGTTAATAATAAAGTGAAATAGCAACTTCAACTTTGCTACGCGGCCGCATATGCTACTCCACTATTTGGATGATAACATCGAATTTGAGCGCATCTGTAGTTGTCAATTTAGTATCATACATAATAGTAGAGCTACTAGTGCGGCACGGTACACCATCAAGAAGAAGGTAAATACAATGTGTTGTAATTTTCATAACGGGAATTTCGTCCGCCGGGCGTTGATGAGTATTAGATAGATCCACGCTTGAGAAACAAACATACTTAGCCAAAGCTAGTAATATATTTCATATAAAGAAAAACTGCGTTGCTAAACCAAGAAAATGTATGTACTTATCCATTCCGTTCATTGAATTTGCCTTTGCACAAATCGAAAGCAAAATAATTGCTGTTTAGTTCAGGCAAATATAAGTATAAAACTGGGCCCCACAAAATAGTCTAGCGGAATTTATTGATGCGAATCAATCTTGACGAGGATTAGTTCTCTCAATTCAGTGAAGCGAAATATGTCACGGTAAATGTGAACAGGTGCAAAGCACAGGTTATTGGCTGTTGGTGGCTTGCCAAATATAATTTTCGGACGAAATCAAAAAATGGCATTGCCATCATGGTGATATGCAAAACTCTGACAGTAACAATCGGATTGGAATGACTTTAGCTACGCTCTACACCAAATGTTAGAATCCCTTGGATTGGCGCCTCAATTTCGTGTATAGATTAAATGTCTATTGCGCAATGAGTAATATCATTTCGACGGAATATACTGATTTCAGTCATTTCTCGTATTCACCTAAGCAGATGACATACAAGTTTAGAAACATTAACTCGCATCCACAGACATCTAATGTGCTCTCACTTGGCGATGCAAAGGTGATTATATTTTTCGGGCTCACATGCATTCCGTCTGGAATGAAACATGCACTGACCTTACAAGAGAAGGGCGAGGCTATATTTACATAAACGAGGCCTCGCCGAAATGAAGCACCCGGGGAACTGTTTGTTTGTTGCTTAGGTGGAAAGATCCAAATTTGTTTTGGCTTGCAAGTCAATCGACTATGTGTGATCAATCCAGTTGGTAGCCAGCTTGGGTTCACTTGCAACTATGCTTAGTATTGTCCAGCAGATTGGGACTGAAATTAACACATTATGTCCAAGCCCAACTTCACATGATTCAAAAGCGCTTGTCGTTCACCACTGAGGTTAATGCTATCAGATTACTTCTGTCGGATTTATGTGAGAAAAGGACAAAAATACTAATCTTCGTTTTGTCCTAGCTTTGTCCCTTTACGTCGGAGCTTGTCTGCGGGTGAAAGTGATCAATATCTCTTCGTCAGTTCAGCGCAACTGTGCGTGATTTCTTGTTCGCGCGTCTGTTGAAGTTTGTGGCGATCGGTTGAACTATAAATCGAATTTGTTAACACAACCTATCGTGCCACTATATTTCGACAGCATATCATGTCGGCTTAGTTTGATATTTTTAATTGCTTGAAATGGACCGCCATAAATGCATCCTGCTTTTGACCTACATTGTTCCGTCTCCAGGAAAACACTATATATTTGCCGCGTAATTGATATTCCGCAAGCCATTACTGATCTCATTTCTTTCTGGGACATCGATGCTATGAGCCTCGGAATGGGCAAACTGAACATATGGCGAGTCATTGGGGGAGTTACATTTTGTGAGGGATTTCATAGATCCCGTCTAAGTGCACACACATTGAACCAAATTTTCAGATGATGGGATGCAGAAAGAAAAACACTTGCACTAGCGCCCGAAATCAGCTTGACAGCTGCAAATCTATCTAAGGCGTTCGCCGTGAGTCTTTAAGTTTGTTGAGAAACGCATCAGTATGCTGTTCCCATGATGGGTTTCGCTATCAACGGAAGGAACTAAGAAGAACCAAATCGGTTTAGCAGAAATTATATTTTCGTGTGCTCATTAGCCCCAACAGCGGAATATTAATTTAGACATGCCACAACTTGTAGCCTCTCATTGTGTTGCCCAAGTGGATACTGTGGACTCCCAGGACAGATTACAAATATATGTTGTGTCTATCGTCCTATTGAAGGAGAAGAATATTTCCTATACAATAATTAGGTTCCATGTATTTCGTCAGGCAAACTCAGAGAAACAACTCCTTCTGATAAAATCTAGAGAAATACACCTACTAGAATATTTTGAACAAAAGAAAGCTTTGATCCTTAAACCAGTATATTGCACATCTGTTACTCTCTCATCAGATGGGGTGAGAATGGGTTGACAGGGTCAAATAAGTAGGAGGTCCCACGAAGAATAATCATGTTTGGCGAGATACGTAGAGTCGTTTCATAGACCAAAAACGTGCTCCCTCCACACCTGCAAGTGAAAGTAGGTTGATTTCAATCTTAGCCCATATCCGCTGCGCTGGGCAAATCGGAGTTGTATAAATACCATCAATCTTTCCAAGGTTTCTTTCGTCTATCTCCGTAGCAATCGAGATAATAGATTGCTCTGTCTTTTCCAGCTGACCAGTATGAAAATAATTCGATGAACCGCTATTGTAATCACGTGAAATTGCTTGATATCTAAGGGGTTATATCATATCAAAAACTTTTCTTCATCTCCTTGGTCCCTGATTGCAAGTGAAAGAGCTTAGCGCAAACATCCAAGTTAAGCTGAGAACAGAATGAAATATTCTTAACTGGTTGTTATAGTGTTACCCATTTTAATCGCTAGCCCCGTGGCACACCCTCATTAGGTAGCTGATTCAGTCTGAACTTTGGTAGGATCATAGCAATCCAGGTGTATTGGTGGTCAATTTAGTGTTCAATAGAAAGAGGGTAACATGCTCGAAGCCATTTGCTCAGACTTCACACGATCGTGTCCATCGCGTTCTTTTTTCCATCTTGAACACGAAGTCAACACCTTACACATCTTGTTTGATATTATCATACCTAACTTACGAGAGAATAGACAAACTTATGACAATGCGCCACGTGCCCAGCGATTAAAATATGTTACACTAAAACTGCCACCTCTCAGTTTTTCACGGGCGCTCAGCTACCGTTCGATGTTAGCGCCAAACGGCTCTCCTCGCAATCAAAACTCAAGAAAGTTTAGCTCAAGTATTAACTAATTTTACAATCCACCCAATCATACACTTGGTAACGGATTGGTAAGGGCCATGATGGTTTAAATGATCTAGCA
>CALYDF020000964.1:0-18244 GCA_944474145.2 Dicrocoelium dendriticum | reverse complement strand
GAACGAATCCGCTTCACCTGAACCGCAATCAGCCACATCTCCATCTCCGTTGTCTTCTCCAACTTTGGTAAAATGTCGAGCGAAAACAGACTGATAATCAAACAGTACTCACAGCAACGAAAATCAGACACAATTCAATACGTCTGGTTATGCAAAGCCCACTAGACCTGACATTTAGCATTAATAAGGATGAAGCAGCCAAACACCAACCCTTGGTACCTATAGATCAAATATCTCTTGTCGATACTAAGCTTCCCAGAACATGTGTTACATACGCAGAGATTGCTGCAAGTGTCTACCGAGAGGGCGCCGTTGCATCCTCTTCCATTGTAAACATTGTTAACGCAACTGCCATCACCGCCATCACATTGCAGGATAAATTATCTGACGACCAAGTCCAGTGGAACTCATTGTGTATGCAGATGAGTAGCAAAGCCAAGCCCATAAATTGTTACGCATTACTCGTAATCGGAACGCGCCACACTATGGTGAACCCACACATATTCGAGGAACTCTAGAATCCTCCACGGACGTAGAAAACGTTTTGCTCTCCGCAAGCGCGCTAAAACATGAATCCTCTGGGATACGTATCTATCATGATGTCCCTTGGAGCGCGCGACAACCAAAACGAAACGCCGAAAAGGGGGCCCAGTAAGCAAGACCGCCTAAATGCTATCTTCATACATGGCGTGCCAGAACATCCTTCTAACGATGTTCAAGAGGCCGGAAAGCCCGAATTAGAACAGTGGCGATTCATTCGCGAAACGCTTTCTTTGGATAACGTTGTGGCACTGTCGCTCACCTGGATACCTCTCTAAACAAATTATAGAGGATGCAGCCCTAGAATCCTAAAACTTGTGGTTCAGTCAGAGCAACAAGCAAAATATGTTTTGGATCGATGGCGGAGAAATCGGAAACATCTTCCTTCCGAAATTCGGCTAAAGGTCGCAAACACCTTGCACGCGACAAATATTAGAGCAACTAAAGCAGCAAGCATACTGACGCATGTACAGAAGCATAACTTGATTGCTGCTTTAATTGACTCCGACGTAAGTCTAAACGAAGTTTGGGACGCGCCTTGGCCGAATCAAGTTGCAAACGCGGTATCATTGACTCATCACAAAAACGAGTAACTGCCGACCTCCTATCGGTCGGCATTCTCCTACACAGGACAGCTTCACCTCTCTGCGGGCTCCTAGAGACCGAGAAACTGGCTTGCTTGTATACAAATGCTCAGGGTCTGTTTAACAATCTGGCTGAACCGAAAGATCGCCAAGCTTCCGGCTCGTATGTTATCCTTGGTATCACCAAGTCATGGTTGCACACCGGAATGACGGACGCTGAACTTTCGCTACCGGGCATGTCGCTGATCCGGACCGGCAGGCTCACAAAAGGAGGAGGGGTAATCCTGGATTACCGAACCGACTTACAGTGCGAAGCCGTGGAGGATTCGACTCGCAGTTCCCCGACTCTCTTTGGTGTCGATTGCAGTTAAAAGGCAGGGCCGCTTGCCTTATTGTCTTGGTGTACCGCGCCCCTAACTCAACACCCGAAACTGACTACCACCTAGCGGGTGCTTTAAGATGCAGTTTACAACAAAAGTACACTCACAATCTTTTCATGGGTGATTTCAACGTACATTGTTTAGAAGCCTCTGCCACGATCGGAGAACAATTCAAAACCGATTTGCAAGATCTAGTAACTACTGTTCCTCTTTACAACCACATCACTTTACCCACTCGGTTCAGAACTGGTAACAGGCCATATGTGCTGGATCTTGTGCTTACCAACGAGGATCATATGGTTGGTGCGTTGGTTTTAGACTGCCCGTTAGGTCGCAGTGATCATGCAGTCATCAGTTTCAACTTCCTCTGATATGCACAATATCTGAATGATAACGATGAGACTGTGCGAACCATAACAATGTACGATTGACTCGCCCAGCCAGTCAGCGCCACAACATGGTCTATCCTCGAAGAAGAACCCCTGGAAGTCGCCTGGCTCGAGTTCGTCAACACATTCAGTCGGCTGATTACACAGGCTTCATAGATAAAAGCTTGCAATAAGTGCACATCAGATTCTTTCGTTAGGAGCAGAATTTGAAAATGGATGACAGTACGCAACGCAGCATGGCGACTGTACAGAGAAGCTCTAGCACCAGAAACTTGGGACAAATACGTAGCCCAACGCAACCACTGCACTCAACTGTTAAGAGAAGACAAAGCCGCCTATCAGCAGAACATCGCAAAAACTTCAGTGTTAACCACAAACTGCTGTACAAGCACGTTGATAACCTACGAAAGGTGAGGCAAGGATTTCCTCCACTCAAGACGGCTGAAGGCCCAACAAGAACGGCGGTGGAAGCTGCAAACGCGCTGCAGATGCAATACGCCCCCACGTTTCAAAGAGCCTTGTAACCAAGCGATCTACCAAGCTTTGTCTTTTGCTCGCCAGGACTAACCCACATCACTAATACCGCAGAGGCTGTATTGCAAACGTTGACTTCCCTACGCAAACACAGCTCGCAGGGTGTCAACACCATTCGTCCAGAGGCAATGGGAGCAGCAGCAAACCAACTGGCAGGATCTTTAGCTCAATTTTTCCAGCGCTGCTTAAACCAGAACCAAGTTCCCGCCATGTAGAAGCTTGGAATAATAACCCTCATTTACAAAGGTGGAAGCAAAACTGATCTCTCTGACTACCGCCCAGTAGCCCTTCTTCCTATACTCTCCAAGATCATGGAATACATAGTTGCCGATGCACTGGTGTGCTATCTGGAAAACTGCAACCTCATCACTCCTGAACAGCACGGTTTCCGTCGACAGCGGTCATGTACAACTAATTTACTAATTGCACGCAGTAGTTGGACCGAGGCAGCCGACGCTGGAGAAGGTGTTGATGTGATCTACCTGGATTTTTCCAAGGCATTCGATCGTCTAGACCATCGGATACTACTATCCAAACTGCGGCATTACGGGATCGGAGAACCTCTTTTGAGCTGGATCGCCAACTTTCTACTTCAACAGCAATTAGTGGTCATATTTCGAAGCTCTTTATCGGACCCCATACAAGTTGAATGTGGTGTGCCGCAAGGCTCAGTTCTAGGTCCACGTTTGTTTTTGGTGTTGTTTAATGACCTTGCACAAGGAATCGCTTCAAACGTCCTAATGTTTGCCCACGATATCAAGATCTGGAGCAGGGTCCATGCGAACGCCGACCATCATCTGCTTCAGAGTGACTTAGATACAGTGTATCCATGGTCGACCCAAAACTTGTTGCATTTCAACGTCAGTAAATGCAAGGTGCTTTCTATCCGACATCAGAGCAGCTACTCATACCGATTTGGAACGGATGTACTGCAATAACCAACTCTAAAACGTGACTTGGGTGTCCTGGTTGAAGATGACTTGGGTTGCTTCAGGCAATCCGAAAAGTCCTCGAATACCGGGAACCAACACGTCGGGCTGTTGAGGTGGGCGTTTGGACAAATAAACAGCTCCATATTTCGACAAATTCTCAGTGCGTATGTTCACCCCTATGTCGAATACGCAATTCAAGCCTGGCATCCATGGCTGAAACACGATCTTAATGCACTGGAGCAGCCACAACGCCGGGCCTCTAAGAACGTAATTGGAATGCGCAATCTTTCCTATCAGGAGAGGCTGCAACGACTGGGATTGTTCAGTGGAAGCTATCGCAGATTACGAGGCGACTTGATTATGGCATACTTGATTCTGCGAGACCCACATCATGTGTGCCGACCTTTACTGCAACTCAGCAGCAATACAAACCTGAGGGGCCACTCATTAAAACTCGCAGAACAATACAGTCGTCTGGAGTGCCGCAGAAGTTTCTCTTCCATTCGTGTCTGTCACCCGTGGAATGCTCTGCCAGAATCAGTCGTCTTTGCACCGACACTGACAGTATTTAAAAGACGGTTGGATGATGCACGCATGCACTTACACTTTGTTACTTAACACTACGTCTCCATCCTACACATGGAGTTTACCATGAAATAATGTGTTGTTAACTGTGGGTGCTGTAAACCCAGGAGGATCGCAAGACTCGATCGAAGCAAACGATAAGCCCTTATTTACAAATTTAAAGTATTAACTATGTTACTATCCTTATTATCATTATTTTTTTGTTGACATCCCCACCAACTATCCAACGGGACTTGTAAAGCAACGCCTCTTAATCCGTATAAATTCAAAGTTAATTGTTATGTGTAACATTAAATCCATGTTTTATGTCTGTCTTCTGTGTGTAAGTAACTAATTAACGTTTATTACACAATAGCATAAACTTAGATATGTAAGGTGGGTAATTGAGATCATAAGTAAAGAAACGCGAATACTTTTACGTGAACGTTAACCTTATAGTCGCATCCAACTGCCAAATGTTTCACGCTAACTTCATTTGTCAATGGTTTGTAAGTGAAATCTTCCAAATATACGTGACTACTAAGAGAACTGCAGAGGAATGATTGGATGCGGTGTGGATGCATTTTCTTAATGAGTCGCTATAATGGACAGCTTCAGTAGCAACGGGAATTTGAGATTTTCAACATTTCCGAAAACTGCACCGTGAAAAGCATCTATTTACTCCAAATGAAAAATAAAGTAAACGGCTTGCATACTCCTCTGTCTCGGTTAAATGATAAACGCAGTTTTGGTCGCGTATATAACTAGCTAGATTAGAATATAGCCAATATTTTACGTTGGCTGATAACCCATCATAACTCCAGTGATAAGAAGCGTTTTAAAGGCAATTGCATGAATATACCACATATAAGGAAAACAGAAAGCTGACGGCCATTACCTAATATATTGCACATTTGACGGATCCTTCCATCAAGAAGAAGGGAAATGGATAACTAGACATCCAAGATAATATTTACAATGAATATCTTTTCAAAATTTTTCAGGCTTGAAAATTAGTTAACAGACTTCCCATGCATTGCAAATACCCTCTAGGTACATGGCGGTGAGCATAGATGCATAAAGTCCATGTGCGTTGAATGGATGTACTTTAACTAGAGTAACCCATTACGTCGGTCATTTGAAGCAACGCATGTGTGAGTGTTGTCATACCTCTTTATTTGCCATTGACGTACTATGTTATAATTGTTCCCTATAGTATTTTGTGCATTCATTTCCAAATACAATTTCCGAGACTCGTTGTGCAGCGGTACATTTAAACCCGCTGACCAGAAGTTTAACAGTGTAATTGTTTATTTATTTAGTGCGTTTTATTTTCACTCAAAACATCCTATGGGATTTTTCAATCACATACTAATATATCCTCGATAACTCATTATTTCTTGTTAACCGCACCTATTGAGCAAATCGTGTTTCATGCGTAGGCTTCTGAGCCCTATTGCGACGCGAGTCCCCCTACTCGATCCAAGTGTGTACACAAGTGTGTGCACCGAGATACTAATCATGTTCCAAACGTTCCATGCCACAGTCAGTCACGTTGTTGCCAAAAGCGAATTCCCAAAGGGATCTCTTCGCAATCTTGACTGTTGTTCTGTTGATGCATTTCTATGAAGGTCATTTACATGGCCAATGATAAAGATAGATCGGACCACACTCCGTGGTATTACATACCTTCAGCCACTTAACCACATGACGCGTTTAACTATGTATGTGAAAATTTATTTAATCAATAGTTACTGCCTGTTTTCCTGTAGGAACGTTTCTTCTCAACGTATATTTTTGTATCAAGCCTGATGATGAATAAATCTGAAAAAAATGTTTGCATTAATCCTAGCGTTTGCGTTTCTTCCTATAATATATTATAATATTGGGCATACTACACGATATTAAATATTTTGCTAATCTTAACTGATGCATACAACCTTGTCCACGGACCAGTCAGCGTATCGGTTCTAGAGTACGGAGTGGGAGTTAGGCCTAATGATAGCGTGATCTGTGTGGTACGCAATTGGTGCGGATACTTCATCACTATCTTTAAGACATCTGGGTATATTAGCTTACGGCAATTTTAAATGATATTACTTGTGGATTTTTGTGATTAGTGGAGCGTACGTAGAAAGTAGAAGTCACGATTAAACCACAATAATCTGCCTCGACGGGGAATCGAATCCCGGTCCCACGGAATCCTGGTCGGCTGCTCTACCACTGAGTTACCGATGGTTGACGATCAGGGGCGCAATTTAACACATGACTTCTGCTTGGTGCGCGACGTATTGCCAACGAGCTCACAGTAACCTTGCTGGTGTTGCAGATTGGCTCACCCACTCGTCACTTCCATATGGACCGAAGTATCTGACCTTCCGAAACACCAGGACAGACACGTTGAGCTCATTGGCGATACATCGCGCACCAAGCAAAAGTCATGTATTAAATTGCACACCTGATCGTCAACCATCGCTATCTCCGTGGTAGCACAGCAGACCAGCAATCCGTGGGATCGGGATTCGAGTCCCCGTCGAGGTAGATTATTGTTTGCAGTTTACTCCTGAATTCTACTTTCTACCAACATTTAACCGATATATTCAACCACTGGTTTAGCGTTGATATTTTCATCGTGTTGTGGAGACCCGTCAAGAAAATGTCGGTGACTGAGACACAATCGCAAACTCTTTATCCATTTCCATGTACATGGGCAATTGTTAAAACTTTCAAGACTGTGTCCGTATTTCAGCTCTCCACAACTCCATTCAGCTGTTGTCAACCAAGGCAGTTAGCAGTATAATCCATATGAGCTGGATGCTGTTTCACACAATATAACTGCTTTAGTTCTGTGATTGTTTCTTGGAGCCCAGTCTCAACTGTAATTTGAAAGTCTGAATTCACTATCTCGTAATAAGTGAAGTAAAGTAAATTGACGTCGAAATTTTTTCCGCTATCATTTGAAAAACATATGATGACCCACCGTTATCTGTCATGTTTGCTCCCATGCTGGCAAAACGTAAAGCCGGAATTGACCGCGAGTTCCTTTAGCTGCACAATCTGACATGACTCATTACTCACAGCCTCCGGTCAACTCCCGGGATGGGTTCCATATTTGTCAATTCATTTTTGTTTTAACCAGTATGAAGTAGGATGTGTTACAAAACTTGCAATTTTTTATTACGAATGGTTACATTTCCTTCACAGTTTTTACTAGGCATCCTGCAGTGAAGCCAGCTGATAATGCCCTTATGTGTTGCAAATGCACAATGACCATCCTACATAATTTGTAAAGCTTAGATTTACACGCGTTTGAAACTATTGCTGCATTGTCAATTTTTCGTGTTTAATTTCCTGCCAATTCCCAAGTTTCTTGAGCATGTTTTCTCATAAATTCTTCCAACCACATTCCTAAATCTCACAATCTTTTCTAATGTATTGTAACGCTGCTTCTATTCATCGGCTCTCTGCCACTGACAACTCTTTTACCGCTGCTTTGCTGCCCATTGAGACGCGGCCATTTGATTGTACTTCCACTTGCTCAGCGATCCAAAGGAATAAAAAGAGGCCGGAACTTGGTAGAAAGAGATCATCTCTACCGGAAAAGATAAGACCATTTTTTTGTAAAACAAAATATGCTAATTTAGGAGGTCAAAACCCCACACTCCTCTGCGTCTGGTTTTCAGCCAGCTTGAATGAATTCAACTCCACAGGTTTATTATATTGAAGCCATAGTTCGGTTCATTTGATGCGGGCTGATTTTTGTTAGCCTAACAATTCTCACTCGATTCACAATTTCAGCGGTAAGATCAAAACTGGTAGCACGAATGTGCTGATTATCTTTGCATGAAGCGGAGAACTTGCGTGATTTCCTTTCGTCTCTATTATAAGTTCTCGTGCTGTTGTGTCGACAGAAATTGCCGTCTCCCAACCACTGCTAGAACAATTCAAAGGACAAGCCAAGAAAAATTGTATGCAATAAACTATGTCTGTTTTAATAGCTTTGGGAATTGACCGAAGGATGACAATGAAAATATGTTCAAGCAAAACATATCGCTGTAGAGATGCAAGTAGAATGAAGCGAATGAAAAGTAATCAGTAAGAGAACCGTTAAGAGTCACGCAAAGATCGAAAAAGCAAAGTGTTAGCACCCAACTAAAACTGTGATCGAAGGGCAGAACTGTGGTCACAAGCGACCAATGAAATTAGCAGCATGACCGTTTTAAACAAATGCCTGTAACCCCGATTGCGGAAGCAAACATATCGGTATGTGGGAATGTCTCCCAAAATCGCATGTCCGATATGTGTGCTCTAACATATGCTTCAACGTTTATAGGACGGATAGAAATTTCCACAAGCGTTTATTCCATCTTGCATTTTGTAGTCTAAGATGAAGCCCGCCAGTAATTGCATCGCATTTGACAACTACTTTTCGGTTGAATTAGTGACGTTTGGTCAATTCCAGTTTACAGCTGTATGCAAGTGTAGTACAAAACCCATTGTCTTGAGTACTTGTTGACAACACGTAAAGCAAACTTTTATACGAACGCCCTACACAACTGGCAAATGCCATATTTTGCCAATGAATACATCTATCAGATAGCTAAATTTAGTGGCTCACCGTCACAGAGCAATTGGTATTTACATCGACACTAGCTTATCCCTATGCCGAAACTTCTAGTTCCGAGAAGCCAACAACCGTTACACGCATATTTCGTAGCTATGGTGGCAGTGGAGGATGAGCCAGGCTATAGAGCTTTCAGCCATGAATGTCCTTGACCGTTACCCACATATAAGTGGTACTATATGCTGGATTCGGAAGTTAAGGACCTGCAACACGGCAGGTATTCAGGGAAGCTGCAATAAAGAGAAGAGTCAGATGGTCGAATATTCGCTGTGCGCTCCTTTTCTAAACATATCCAAGCCTGCTGACTGTGAAAGGACTGTGAAAGTAACATATTACATCGCGAGTTATAATTAATGTCGCCAGATGTAAGCCGCATTAGGACATCATTAACAGCTGTTTGAAGGGTTGATAGCTTGAAATGTAAAGCAAGATATCCTGAGTCCAGTTTGACAATATCATTGTAGCTAATACATTTACATAACATTTAGCGGTATTATGATTACTCAGTGTACCTCGCTGTATGTCAATCACCGCAATGAGAATGAAGCACAAACGGGGTACTTGCGTACAACTTTCAAAGCGATTGCCGTTATTGAGGAGATTTTAAACCCCCACGGTGAGCATTTGTTCAAGCAACATCCATAACTGCTGGTACAATGAATCGCTTTTTCTAGATTCTTAGAATGCCAGAGCAATGAATGACTAAAATGTCACAACGTTGATGGTTGAAACCGGTGCACATCATTACCGCATTTGCATTGTGTGAAACAGCATCTAGTGCATAGAATAGTTTTAGGTACCGGCCTGATTGACAACGTATACATTGCTATGTGCAGAACTGAAAAATAGAACTTTATTAGAAGTTGTAAGTACTGTACACTTCGTCGGCATGGATGAAAAGTTTGCGATTCCTTCAGTAGCACAGCCATTTTCATAACAGGTCGCCAAAGGTCAATGATATTGTCAACAATAAACCAGTGGATGAATATATCGCTTAAAATTGTCCTAAGCTAATCTGCGCAGATGTCTAAAACAAGGTGATAAAGTATCAGCGCCACTTGCGTACCACACAGATCACGCTATCACCAGGCGACCGAGTTAACCCCGATAAGTCATTATCCCTCCTGATGCGTAATCAGCGACCTCACATTCTCGGACTATTGAAAGCCCTCGTCACCGATAGAGAGCGGCAGCTGGCTTGTGAGAAGAAACATTTGAGTGTATACCTAAATCTACCTGGTAGCGTAAGGCGTGAAGATTGGCGAACAATTAGCTTACTATCGATCTCATACGCCCGCGTTTTGTGTATGTCTATGTTTCCTGCGTAAATTGTGACTGAGTAGCTTGCACCAAATGTGTGCGTCATCGCACAGTTAACTTGTTGTGATTTTTTTTATACGGAAAGATATTACGCCGGAACAGCTCATGCGCCGCCAGCCTTCTGTTAGCCTGTGTCAACTCGACGGGAACTATCCTGATACGAAATCAACGACCCCGCCTTATCAGACTATTGCATGTAGTCGATAGAGAGCGGCTGCTGGATTGTGTTCAGAAACCTTTGACTCTATAACGTACCCTATTGTGAGCGTGCCGCATGACAATTGGCCAACATTTGGCAAAATAATGATAACATATAGGCGCGTTTTTTTATATATCTATGCCTTCTGCATGAATTGTGACTAAGGAGCTTCCTCGAAATTACGGCTTCATATCACCGTCTACTTGTTCGGATTTTTCCATAGAGAAAATATTACACCGTAGCATCTCATGCACCGCCAGCTTTCTGTTAGCCCGAGCCAACTTGACGACAACACCCTTTACCCTGGAATTATTTATGCTACGTTCCTTGATTCCTTTAGAACTTGCAATTGTGACGATCACTTAAGCTTCTATAGGTATTATTATTTCAGGATATGTGACCATGACTTGAAATAAATTCATGCGTTCAAGCACCAGCGCCGCCTATATTTTTGTGTTCCAAAAGTCTTGCTTCACCTGATGGTTTTGGGTTTCGGAGACTTATGTGGGTACTGCGTATTTAGTGACAGCTATTTTAGAATTCATACATTAGTTTCTGTTAGGATATTTGATCTCAGTGCCTGTTAACTTTTATCAGTAGGTTTTGCTGTGTGATTTCAAAATGAAAAATGGAATGCTACGTTTTAGCTGCTTAAAACTTATCGCTTATGTCAGGGATGTCAGCTTGGATGTCCATCTCGTCTGGTATATTCAGTTTTCCATGACAATATGACCATAATTATGTTGATTGTTATAGAGGGCGCGTTATTGAGAAGTCAGACTATTTTGTATCGACCGTTCCTTACCTACATGGTCTGACTCTTCATTAGGTCTCCTTCAGTATGTAAAAAATATGGCATGTTAAAGCTTTGCAACTGATAAGCAACCGTGTGGTAATTAAAGATATTTCAGATTCCTCGCTGTTCATAATAAACTTCAATGACGTTTCCAAAAACAATGAAATTTAGTACATCCTTTATCTTTGAAGGGGACAATAAAATTTTGTGCAAGTACAATAGTTGGTGTTTATAATTTGCTAGGGATCCATTGCGTAAGTATACCAGCCTTGATGTTGTCTCGCACCAACTGACAATTGTTTTCTCAGTCGACGATTCCATTTTGCAAATGACTAAGTGTACATTTCGCAAAGTGTTTTTCTAAGTTTTATGAAACATATCCCTGTAATAATGCTATACTTTGTATAGGCACGCGTTACTCTAACACGGTGACTTTTGTTTAGCAAGTGCTATTCATAACGCGCAGTTTACATAAAAGTACTTAACCCATATTTCTCGTTTACTTTGCGAATGATGAACAATTTTATAACAGCGTTATCATTAGAGTCAGTTGCGTTAATAAAATGCAATCAAAATCCAGCTATTGCAGCTTTGTGTGTACTTCGAAAGTCGCAAAATAAAGCATTAAACAGCTTGTTACACGATCCGCAGTTTCACCCAAATATGAATCCTGGTGCAGCGTGCCTCCGTACAAAAGAAGTAAATTGCTGCCTGAATGGATACAGTGTGAGACGAGCTATTTGCTCTTGGTCAAATTGGAAGTATACTGCGTAAGTAAATTAAAGTTTGCACAGACGTAGACCTGAAAGCTCTGTTACCGTCCTGCGCTTTAAGTATTATTTGGTAGCAATTTTTGAAGAGCACATTGCCAGACCAAATATGTGTGTTACAAAAGCTGGAATTTTTCAAGCTACAGCTTTGTGTTTATTTTGGGAGGCACAATCGGAATTCTCCGCAAAAGACATTGATCTCATTTTGCTTGACAAGTTAAGATAGTTGCAGAAAGTTTGTAACAGTATTTATTCAAGTTAAGACGTTTTATTCCTTCCTTTCTGAACCAGGATGATTTGAAGGCTGAAGCATCTATCCGTACTGTACGAAGCCAGACATCTAATTTTCTTGCAGTTTCGCTAGGTTGTCACTCGGTTTCTTATACTGCGTTATAACTACACTGATGGAAACTCAGTGGTTCAGCGCACATGGGATCTGTATCAATTTCAATAGATCGCGGTAGGACATTATCAATGAGCCAATTGCTGTGCAACCGTGCCAAATGTCGCGGACACCATGCAAAACCACTGCTTCTTCTTTTGACGACGGTTGTATCAGATCAGTGTCATAGTTTCGGAAAAGCATTCATTGCCGTTGGGGTTGATTATTTGGCTGGTTATTGGTACGACGCGAACATGTGCATGAAAAGTTGTATGCTTGTTTACGTCGCTGTTTGAATTCATGAACAGCTCATATGTACGTTTCCACTCTATGCCTACGCCAGACCTTACTAGCAGTAGGCAAATGCTCATGTGGTATATCTAATGGACAACATGGACATTGGGTCTCTTCGCAGTCTCTGGAACTTATAGATGCTCGCCGGCAAATCCCGGCTGAAAGCGAGCACAATAAAACTCGCAAAGAGCTCCGGGCAAACTCCGTGCTAGCCTGAAGAGAGACCACGAATCTTGGAGGTCTTATCGTGCGTCAGATATGGAAGTGGCCGCTGCCCTTGGCAAACAACGTAAGTTATTTCGTCTGATACGGAAAACGGGCAGCAAGAGACCTGGCGTTAGTGAAACTATACGTGACGAGAGTGGACAGCCTATCCACAATTTGTCAAAACGTCTGGAGCTTTGGGCTGAGCATTTTGAAAAGCAATTTAATCGGCAAGAATTGTTCGATTCGCCGGTCACTGATCGCCTCGCTCCGTGGGCTGTCCGTTTGAATCCACCCTCTCGCTCAGAAATGGAACGTGAGATCGGACTGTTGAAGTGGAACAAAGCCGCGGGACCAGATGATCTTTCTCAAGCCCTCTTTGAATTTGGAGGCTCCGCTCTTGTTGATGCTTTGCATGAATTACTAGTGAAACTGTGAGAGCAGGAGACTGTCCCAACCGACTGGAGCCGCTCCGTTATTGTTCCCATCTTCAAAGATGGCTCGCGCTGGGAATGCGGAAACCATAGAGGAATAACTCTGACCTCAATCCCCTCCAAATTAATCGTCCCCATCATCCTTTACAGAGTGACTGACGCTCGTGAAAGCCAGATTCGTGAAGAGCAAACGGGGTTTCGTCGGTGTCGTGGCTGCATCGACCACATCTTCATTTGCGTCAGTTGTTGGAGCACTGTCACACATATTGGCGGCTCACCGTTATCGTGTTCCTCGACATCAAAGGTGCCTTCGATTCGGTTGATCGATGTGCCCTTTGGAATTGTCTACTCAGGAAAGGTGTGCCCGAGAAATATGCAAATATTATACAAGCATAATATGCGCGTAGCACAAGCAGATTAAGGATTACGGCAAGCTGTCGCCACCCTTCAATATCTCGAGCGGTGTGAGACAAGGATGCCCGCTGTCACTTTTACTATTCAACTTCGCTATTGACGAAGTCATGGAGCTTGTATTTACAGGACATGCCATGGAAGGTGTGGAGCTACTCCCAGGAGAACGACGTCTTGACTTAGAGTCTGCAGATGACATTGCCCTCATCTGTGACAGCTCCCAGGCGTGCCAAGTCGCGCTGGACAGATTAGCACTGGCTGTCAAGTGCTTCGGGCTTTGCTTTGCACCACCAAAGTGCAAAGCTTTCCTCCAGGATTGGAAGGGATCGCCCCATGTGCTGACACTTGGTGGGGATCAGCTAGAAGTCGTGCAGAAATTCGATTACCCGGGAAGTTGTGTCAGCGCCCTTGGGATCGAAGACGAGATCTCGAACCGTATAGCGAAAGCTCGGAGTGCGTTTGCTAACTTTCGCCACCTATGGCGAAGGCGCGACATTACTTTTGCGCTGAAGGTTAGAGTGTACAATGCAGCGGTACGTTCGACCTTACTGTACGGTTGCGAAAGCTGGCCCGTAAGGTCGGCGGACATGAAGAGGCTACTTACGTTCGACCGTCGTGCATCTGAAACTTGAATTATATGTGCACACACCGAATGGTATACAGAACCGTTACAAGATAGTAAATCAATGGCAAATTTAAAAGTATATGAAAACGCTCACTCATGAATAGCTTCAATTGATCGATGTGATACCTTACTCCAGCTTAAGTATATTCATGCCACTCACAAGAATCGTATGCGTGTATCCTCACTGTCAAATTTCGGAGAGCTTCGTCAAGCGCATGTTTTGATTTGCGCAATAATGTCGTCAAAGTTAAACGTTTCTCCTCAAATCATGCAATTTATGAAATGTGCCAACAAAGCTTGGTTTAAGTAGCATAAATGTCTCGGAAAGGATGATATGATTTGGAAGGACTTCCAAGGAACGGGGTTACGAAGGGCGAAAAGGTTTCGTTTACAATCACCTTGACTTTACTTCGCAGCTATTTTGAGCCGATATTCACTCAGGTTGCTGTTTCGGATATGCTGCAGTAGATTTCAGCATAAGTGAACTGGGTGCGTCAGATTTAAACGAAATATGGTGAGAACTTTTCATTGAATTTGATGTTCACCACTGCACATCCGGTTAGAACGTGCCGATAAGTTTATGTCGGTGAATAGCTCCTTAACTGTAGTGCAAATAAACGCTGTACTAAAAGGTGGGTGTTTGAATGTGGAGCGAGACATCGTGACCCAAGCGCTTGAAAAGAGTAGCAATTACGAAACAGATAACATCATTACTACTCCTAGGGTCACCGGTTTTTGGTCCACTGTCAAATGCCTTCATAGATTAGTGCCACATGAACGATCCTGATAGAATTCGTGTTGTACTGGCGCTGTGCATTCAGAGCTTTCTAGGAGATCTATTATTGCATCAGTAAATAATCGACTTTATCAATTTTGAGAGCATGGAGATGATAATCAATAGGCGATATATAAAGCAAGCTACAACAATCAGCTTTGCTTTGAAAATTGGGCAATAATACTCTGATTCCTTACGCTATGTAAACACAGTTCAGCCCGACCTAAACCGGTACATTTAAGACAAACGGATCTGCATCGAAGCAAAATGGCTTATTAATTAAAGCATATTTTACTGACGAACATTATTCCATATCCTATTTTTCAATTAAGTATATTATTGTTGCACTTTATTGAGTTGATTTTTCGTCACTTGCTTTGTATTTGGGTGAACTGCCAATAATCGCGGCACCCTTAATTTTTGTTACAATGTGCTTGTGTTTAAGATGTTATGTTATGATGTGCTGCATTAATAGTACTTATTACGGTAGCAAGAATTAAGCAGCAATAAATAACAATCGATCAATCGTCAAGGTTTCCCATGACCTGAAGATATTTTTGATCAAGTCACAAAACTTGGTAGGCATTCCATATCAGTTGGAATGACTAAACGTGTTATAAACTGTGGCTATTCTTATCTTCATTCAGAGGTTGATAAAGTGGTACATAGGAAACTTTACAATAACGCAAAAGCTCCAAAGCGTCGGCAGTTTGAGGATCAACTTGCAACCTCCGCGAAGAAGCCCAAAGAAGATTTTTGGTTATGTGAAGCGGCATCTAATCTCCGCAAGTTGCACATTATATTAGAGGGAACTGACGGGCAGCCTCTGACACCCAGCATTGAATGTGCGTTAGCCTGGGCGGAACACTTTGCTTTGGTAGTTCCAAGTAGGCTGGCGCTCGACTTGTACATCGCCTAATGAACTGGATAGCTAGGATCGCGGTAAGATGATGTCTGCAGTCTACTCGTCAGTCTTAACGGCACAATACTTGCCGAAATTAATGGACTTCATTCACGTACCTTAAATTGCTTATAAAACATCATCACGTCTGCCGTGGCGGATCTGTTCAACAGATCGCTGTCCGGTGGTGGATTGCCCAGCGACTGAAAGTGCTCCGTAGTGGAACGGATAAAATGTCGCTGACGTCCGTAATGTGGATAATTACCTGCCGACATTTTTCACCTCTGTTTTAGTGAAGGTGTTCGAAAAGATTGCAAAAATTGGTACGCTACAGCTGCTGGAGTGGAAAAATCCCCTAATCATGGCGCAGTAAAGCTTCCTTAAGGGTCACTCGTGCATCATCAACCTGCTGTTGACGCAGTAGCATTGGATGTAAGCATTGAAACCGGACAAGTCAACTGATGTTATCGAAAGTCCACAATATTTCGTTGTCATCTATAAAGCTATAGAATGTGCCAACTATATTATTGTTTTACTGGTGACATAGAAGCATATTATGAACAGCAAGGATTTTGACACATCACTACACGGTTGCTCATCAGTTTGGAAGCTTTACCATGCTGTATTTGTGGATTTTGCGTGAGACCCTTTGAATAGTTAGACCATGTATACAATGAAAGAATTATCCTAATATATCTTGACTTCGCATTAAGGCCCCCTTCCATATTAATGTATAAAACTGCTCATATTTCCATGGAAAACTGGACATTGCATACGTGATAGAAATACAAACTGAGAAGTCCGACTTAAGCGATTATTTGCAAGCAGATAAATCGTAAGCATCCTTTTTTCCGTTTTGAAATCACACAGTAAATGCTACTGATTAATCTCAACACGCCTTGAGATCATAAAAATAGCAGGATGATTCAACCAATTATTCCCACATGACCGGCCACGAAACGCACAATGGCTACATAAGTTTCCAAAACACAAAACCATCAGGTAAGGCATTGCTTTTCGAACACAAATATATAAGCGGCGCTAGTGCTTGAACGCACGAATTTATTCCCAGTCATGGTCACATATGCTTAAATATTAGGAGCTTTAAAAATTTCCGTGATCATCACAAGCACAACTTCTAAAGAAATCAAGGAAAGTATCATCAAATCATCCCATGATATGGACAGTTGCCATTAAGTTGTCACAATTTAGCAGAAGCCTGGCGATGCATGAGCTGTTACGGCGTAATATTTTCCTGTATAGACAAATTGGAACACGTGGACGGTGAGATGACGCAGTAATTTCGAGGAAGCTCCTTAGTCACAATTCATGCAGAAAGGATAGATATACAAAATCCGCTGTTATATAAGAATAATATTAAGCCAAACGTTCGCCAAATGTCACGTCGAAAGCTGCCACAATAGGTTAAGTTAGAGACTCCACTATTTCTGCAAACAAGTCAGCGGCCGCTCTCGATCCATGACGATGATATGCAACGGCCTGTTAATGTGAAATGGCTGATTTCGCATCAGCACGATGAATGAGCCATCGAGGCCGGCGCTCATCTACCGCCTTATGGTTCCTGAGGCAGCGCGATTGCTCATATCGCACGAATCCGCCTTCACGAAACCCATGCGGCTGCGCAAACAATCAGATAGGTTCTCATTGATCCTGAGGTCAAAACCTCGGTTAGAGCGCCCGGTGTGGTTGTGACCGCTGTTACAGGTAAACTAGCATAATCAAGCGGAAATGAACTGCTTAGCTATATGTGTCTTGATGGAACACATATGCACTGGACTTGTCGACGTGAGAAACCGCATTTCGACTGTATGGTAACCCATTTATCTGTAGCACGAATGCACTTCACGGTACTTCTCATGATATGATCAACTTTGAGGGGCACTTCTGTGAAAACCTGCTTCTTTTGAATGGCTGGAACACGACCTCACTAAGGCATGCCGCCGATGGCGTTTATAAAATATCTAATAGTTGTGTTTTAAACAAGCAATATTTCTGTGCTTTTAATGTGTCCAGGGTACAGCTTATGTAGGGTCTGTGAAAAATCGTTCCGACGGGTGAGCATTTGAGATTGTAGGGGACAAACTCCGTGCACTCCGTGCACAAAAACAGATTAGTCGAGATTGTTTTTCGGTAAAGCAATTTTTGATGGAAACCGCCTTTACATTGGCACTTTCGGCGTAATATTTTTCGCTCCGTCTAGATGAAAACCCGCCTTTCCTTATATATCCATATTTTCGGTACCGTGCAAACCACTTCAACGTTTCATGAAGTTAACTAATTTACACTTATCTGGCGGTAGTTTGCTAGTTCATCAAGAATGTTAAAAGGCCAGCTATCCTCAGCTTCTATATATTTAAGTTTTAAATTTCTTCGGAACAGCAATGGTTAAACCCAGCAAATGGCTAAACCAATCTCCTAGCAACTACCATTTTGGCTGAGCTATTCCACTGATATACACAAAAGTAAATGCGTTCACACAATTGCATCAATGTTGCTAGCGCATTCGTTGTAAAGAAAGGAGTGTGAGTTAGGCCTGGTGATAGAATGACCTGTGTGGTATGTAAG
>CALYDF020000963.1:0-18239 GCA_944474145.2 Dicrocoelium dendriticum | reverse complement strand
TGATGGTAAAATTGGTAAACCGTATCCGTGCAGCTCTGAATTAGTGGGCAAACTAATACTGACTGGGCAGGAATGTTTACGCTGATAGTCTGCCATCGGTATTCTTAACATTGTTTGTGTATGCCGACATCTGGCGAATGGTTACGCTTTATCCAACTTCCATTAGTTTGTTGAAGTGGTTAGCGACGTACGAAAGTTACACATCTCTACCGATCTAATTAGTACAATAATTTTTCGAACACGTCGTGGGACACTGGAACAATGCATAAGACTCACCATTGAACCTGGTACCACAACAATGATGTGGAAGTAGCCGCGGACAGAAAATTACGCATAAGGGCAACGAGGCAATTAAAAGTCGTTGTCTTATTGTTGACGTTTGGAATCATGTTGATTGCATTATCAAGAAACCTAAATAAATAAATCTGCAGGTGCCTATATAGGTGCTTCAATGTATCCATAAATCATTAACCAGTGAGACCATATTTAACGTTTAACAATTGGGCGAAACTGGTTTTCAAATTAAATAAGCGAACTAGGTAGATGATGGCTGCACTCCATGGCGCGTTTCAATTTCATTTGGTCTAAGCAAACAAACATTTATTACCGGCCATGTGCGACACTTCCAACAAGCCGTGAGCAGCGGATTGCGGTTTCGTGAAAATCATGGAACACAATGTGAGTAATAAAATTTACAGACAACAAATCTTCCTTCAGCATAGTGATAGAAAGAAAGGACACATTGAGTTAAGTCAAAAACACAGTTTAATGATTAACTTACTTGGTAACGTCGTAAGAAAATAAAAAGGCAGAAATTTGTTAAAAAGATATTGAAGTCAAAGTGGAAAGTTTGGTAAGATTAATGGAATTATGTAATGCGATCATCTGTGGGACAGGCTCCTTCGGAACATCTTTCATATGGGATGGACATTCGATAGGTTTCATCCACATCTTCAAACCCGATCTGATCAAGTGCGTGAATCAAGCTGGCCGGCACCACATTTGCATTAAACTTACTCAATCATAAGCATTCAATGTATAGTTATAATAAAGTTTACGAGTAATTTTGTAATGGATAGCTAGATACCAAACACTTTTTCATTTTCCAGAAAGTTATCAGCTAAACTCATATATCACCTTGAACTAACTTCAACATTTTCCTTAAACATATTTAAAGGGCACGTCAACCGTCCACCATAGGATAGTTTCGCAAAAATTTAAAGAAATATCACTCTGGTATTTAATCTTGCAAAATATAAACTCGCGTTTATTTTAAAATGGTCTGAGTGTCTCCACATATTCCTTAGGATTTCGTTAACAAACGAGTAAATCGGAATTCTCCAACCTTATTTACTCAAATCCAGTCTAATTTTAGGATACATAATATTTGTTTTTAGTTGTTTTGAGTGGATGTTTTGACCAGTACCTGCTGTATTGGACTGATACTAGAAACCGTATTCGTTGAGCACCTGACGACTTAACTCATTCACGTCATGAGTTCAATGATAATTGGAAGAGGAGGACTATGTCTGGGGTTTTAATAATCGAGGTATTTATGAGGAATTCGACTGTAGAGAAATGTAGGCTTGTTAGAGTCCGCCTCTAGTCTTGAAATCGAACCAAAGGCTAGTTACTTAACCCGTTTGGGGCGTTTTGACAACCAGACTCGTGCCGATCAGCTCGTTTCTACTCCGTTAGCGAAACTGAACGCGGCCTTTGACAAACAATCTCAGCAGCAACCTCAACTGCTCCACTCGACAGTTTTCTAACTAAGTGAGTAAACAAACGGTCGTTGGGCTTATCACGACCTCCGGTTGCAAAGAACTCGGTATTCAGCGATTTGGGAGCTAAAAGTGCATTCAGCTTAAGTTGGAAAATTTGAACTGACTGTTTGGAAGTCGTGATCTTTTCAGCTCATGCAGGATAGCAAAGTTCGCCCACGAACGCTTTCGCTTCATTTGCCAAACAGGTGTTATTCACAATCAAAGGAATGGCAATCTATATTATCCTTAGCGAATAAACATTTATGTTGGACAAGCTTATCAGAAATCCCACAGAATAATGTTCGCTTTTGGTTCTTAGTCAAATTATAAGGACACAAGTTAAGGAAAGCTTAGAGAATACTTTCCTCGGGTACAAACCCCACTGGCTGACTGCCCTATGTTTCTGATCAACCCCAAGAATTGGAACGTTGCCAGTAAGTGTATCAGTCACTTACGAGCGGTTGAAGCATATATGTAAGCTTGACTGGGATTTGGTTAAACTAAAGCGAATGGTACAGCATTCCACACAACAGGTTGGCATTGCTTGGTGGGTCAACAGAAGCACTCGTTGTGTGCATGGATTATGAAAGGCGTTCTCACTGAGAATGGTTCCGCATTTCTGTGCAGTTAAGCCTGTACTGGCTTTTGCTGTTGTATGCACGTCATATTTCAGACTAGCTTACAATAAAGGCTTTGTATTTGGTCACCACATCTACTCCAGCAAGCGTTTTGGAATAATTTGTATCGAAGTAGCTAGGAGGAGTGAAAAACACTTATACTACTAAAAAGTGTACTTCAGGTTTGCACATCGTGCCTTTCTTTAAAATTTTGGTCGTGTATGCTTTAACGTTGTATCACTTGTGTTCATTTTTGGTAACTCTAATGGTGTGCATCGTCTATTTGCACAGGCAGCAAGTGAAAAATTATTGCCGTGTTTTTGGTAATTTTTGCTTTTTTTCCTTTTTCTTTACCCAATAGTTAAACATCAGTGTGGTCAAATAAAAATACTCTAGCAGAACTTGTGACGTTGCATCGATTACTTACTGATTGGTAGCCAAGGGATGAGCTGTTTTCAAGTTAGCTGTAGGTGTAATCCACCACAGCTATGGTGCCGCAAAGCAAAAGAAAAGAAATTAGTGAAGACGATGCAAGCCGGTTGAGTCACCAGTAACGGATGAACATCGTTCCTGAGAGGTAACAGTCGGTTATTGTACCGCAAAGGCATATAATGCCTATTAATTGCGATCGTAGTTGGAGTGGGAGGCTAAGTGGAGCGGGATGGACAAAGAAACTCACAGCACAAACGCCATTGAGGTCGTCTCTTAGTCATGTCAAAAAGTGTATCCAAAACAAAGTCTTCCTCGTCTTTCGGTCCTTAGGCAGGGAGTCACTAGGCTACAACCGAGGCCAACTTCAAAGTAAAGGCCTTCATTCCTCTAGACAAAGGATTCGCTTGGCCACCTGTCCTCTTCTCCCATCCACACCTCCAGCACAAGCAACGCCCGTCGCGAAAACCGGTGGGATGGCATACGAGACATCGCCTAGCCATCGGAGACTAGTGCGTGAAATAACAGTGCTGAGCAGTATGATTCCTCTTCTTTTTGGGCCGTAAATAAGACGTCGAACATGCTCACTGCTCACACGGTGTTTCCATCAGATATGAGTCAAACTACAGAAGCACCGGTGGTCGAACAAAACTAGACTATTCATGTCCGCTGAGCTAAGGGGCCAGGTTTTACAACCGTATGGTAGGGTCGAACGTACGGCTGTGTTGTGTACTCTAACCTTCACGGAGAGAGCGATGTCGCGCCTGCACCGCAACTGGCTTATGTTAGCAAAAGCCCCACTAACTTTTGTTATACTATTCGTGGTTTCGTCTTCATTCCCCACCGCGTTGATGCAATTACCAGAAACCCGAATTTCTGAATGAATTCTAGCTGACCCCCACCAACTGGCAGTACAGGAGGCGCTCCCTGCTAACCTTAAGATAAAGCTTTGTACTTTATGTTACAAAGCATAGCCCGAAACGAGTGATAGCCAGTTCCAATATGTTCAGAGCCGTTTCGCACATTTGGGAGCTGTCAGAGATGAGGGTAATATCGCCAGCATACTTCAAGTCAAGAAGTCGTTCTCCTGGGAGCAACACCACACCTTCCAAATCATGTCTTGTGAACGCAATTTCCATGACTGCATCAATAGCGAACTTGAAGAGGAAATGTGACACCAGGCATCCTTGTCTTACCTCGCGGGAGATATTGAAGGGCAGTGACAGCTTGCCGATAGCCCTTACTCTGCCAGCTACGCGAGTATAGAGCTTGCGTAACAGCTACAAACTTCTCAGGCACACCTTTCCTTTGCAGATCAGCACAATGGGCACCTCCAGCCACTGAATCGAAGGCACTTTTATTGTCGAGAAACACTACAATGGAACACAACAACAATAAACATGGCAGGGTTTCGACAACTGACGCAATATAAGTATATGGTCGATGCATCCCAGACCAGGATGAAACCCGCCTTGTCCTTCACGAATCTGGCTTTCACTCTCAACAGTCAGTCTGTAAAAGGCCGCAAAGGCAAGCAATGTAGAGGCGAAGAAGATCAGACCCATTCCTCTATGGCTGCTACCATCCGAACGCGAGCCTCCTTTACAGATAGGGAAAATAACGGACCGGCTGCAGTCGGTTGGGACAGTTTCCTGTTCTCACAGTTTCACTAGTAATTCGTGTAAAACATCAGCAAGAGCATGGCTAATGAATGTGAAGTGGGCTTTATGAAAATCCTCTTGTCTCGCGGCTTTATGTAACTTCAGCAATCCGATCACTCGTTCGACTACTGAGCGAGAGGGCGGATCCAAAGGGACAACACGGGGAGTAGGGCGATAACAAAACTTTGAGGAATTTAACAATTCCGGTCGACTGAATTGCTTTTGAACATGCTAAGCCCAACGCTATAAACTTTTTGGCAAGTTGTGGATAGGCTGTCCACTCTCGTCAATTATAGTCTCATGAACACCAGGTCTCCTGCTGCCCTTTTCCCTTATTAGACGAAACAACTTCCGATGGTTATCAAGGGCAGCGGCCACTAGCACCTCAGACGTAAGATGGGACCACTTTGCTTCACGATCTCTCTACAAGCCAACGCACAGTTTTGTTCTGATATCTTTGCGGGTCTCGTTGTCTTGCTTTCCAGTCAGAATGTGCTGGCAAACATGGATAAGTTCCAGAGCCTGCGAAGAGATTTAATGTTATGTTAGTTAATAGATTTACCACCTGATGAGTTACCTACTTCTAGTAAGGTCTGGTTTATATGCGACACGTGACCGTTAACTGTATTCAGTGAGCGCTTGCTCAACCCGGACACCAGCGTAATTCGATACGCATTTAGAACAGCTGGCTTCGCCAGTAGACTGGTGTCTATGCGCTCGAAGGTTCGTCGACGGCGACCACTAAAAGGCACCCACAGCTCGGCACATAGAAGCGCCTGGTCAGTGTCCACACGTGTGCTACAAATCGAGCGACACTTTTGGACGCAGTGTCTCCATTGATAACTGATTGCGATTTTTACAGGGTACGTGTCTTTTGTAGTGGTTACATTTTCAAATGATTTGCCCTGTATTAGGCAAATATTTTTATTCCTAGTACTGCTTTGAACTTGAGCAGCCAATAAGTTAATTAGATATCTATTACAAGCATTTTTACGGTGAACTTATGACATCTCAATCAATAGTATCTCTTTTGAGGTTATGCAGTTACGGGTCACAAGTACTTTTGTGAGATAGATTATACGTAGCAAAATCCAGAAAATGACATGTTTTCCTGAATAAAAAATACCTATTACTGGTAAGAATATGGTACCGTTGAGAATTAATTGTTCGTTAACCAAAAGCTTTTCTGAAAACCTAATTTTAGGAAGAAGATGTCAGCATTGGTGTAAATTATCATATTGGTACTTTTAACATTGATATTTCTACGAATACCTGGAAAATCGACACTTTAACAAATTACCTATAGTTGCCTATAACGACTTCTTTTCAGTACCCATTAATTTTATGGTGGCATATGGATCAAGTCTCTCTCACTATATAATTATGCACGTATATATACTACCGCATCGTTGCAATTTTTTGACATGATTGTATGCTAGCATCTCCACTTTTTGCTGGTTGCGTGACAGTTGACTGCTCAGGCTATCTCCACCTGATGAGTCCAAGCCATTACGAAACCGCGGTCGTGGAGTGCCAATGTTGGGATGAGCAACACCATAATATTTCCATTTTACCTACGATCCTTGTGATCGGAATGACTGAGGTCCACCTCAAGTGAACCGAGGTCTCAAAAGAGATTGCTTGTAGCAACCCAGCCACACAGCGGATTCTCCAAGTCCAACTTTGAGTTGTATGACTTATTACTAAAAGGGTTCTGGGTTCTTAACAATAAGTCCACACATTTTTATTGGCAGAGGTTCGGTTTCTTTGTTTCCTTGTGTTAATATCAAATATTCTGACCCGTTACTCCATTTTACTAGAGAACTCACTAAGATGTTTGTATCTCGTATCCCGTTGGAACTACTTTACTTAAGCAAATTTATTTGTAGTAATTAGTTGCTGCCTCTAACCTTTCACTCTTATTATTCCCCGTCTGTTTGCTTAAAATAAGTGCCTTCATGCCTTTACTTATTCCTTGCGTTATTTTCTTTCGTTATTTTATTTGCATGCATATCATTACTACTGCCATCTCGTAACTTTGTTAAATTTTTTACTTTCTCCTTTTTACCGCATTATGCGAGCTCTACCATAGGGAGATTATTTGCCCTTCTTGTATCTCAATTTCTATGGCTTTATTCCCATTTATGCGACCCGATCTCCATGGCAACGCGCGGCTCTCATTCATCGACTTTAATATAGATTATATACAGGCGTCCCTCCTGTCGTCATCTCCCGCTTCATTTCCTCGCCATTTGCTGCCACCATGACGTCTACTTCGCATATGTGCGTACTCTACCGTGCTTCCTATAGTTTTGTAGCCGGAGTAGCTCGCCAAGTGATATCACACAAAACAACTATTATATCACCGTCGGGTAGGAGAGCCATCCCCTACTCCTTGCCATGTCTGCTGCAGATCTTTTACTTTATCTAGACATCCGACAAAGCATCGCAGATGGACACACTACTAAGAGCGCTGAACTCTCATGACGTCATGACGACATTAGTAGCAGCTTCCGAACAAAGAGAAAGATGCAGAATTAAGGCAGCCTGGGAAAGGGACTCTGCACCATTTGTTGCTCTATCTTCACTGGTAGATTTCAACCAGAACGCCGGCGACAATGAGAGGTGATAACATCATCACAAATGGACCAAACCACCACGACCAAGATGATGGACGTCCAGCAGCCAGTACGCAAAAATGCCGGAAACTCGGCGTCAACGACTGAGGAATCAACCGCATCGCGCACTCTTTCTACGCGCGAATCATCAGACCGTAAGTAAACGCACTCTACGGATGCTTATGACATATAGGGCTTTGTTCGGATATTTAATCACCATTGTAATTAATCTGAGCTAGAGGGTGGGACATTTCTGACCATCACTACGGATATGGTAATATTCGCCCCCACACTTTCACTGCTGCTCCGTTTGATCCGTATCCGATTTCACTACCAATCAAGCGAGTGCATTAAGTGACGATTACAATTTCTAGCTTGGCGCATCACAGGAGCAAGGAAACACCACAATAATATTCCTCACTCAGTCAACAAGTTCCCTTTATTACCCTCCGGCCGAAGAAGTCCACCCATCACTCGATTTGAACACCACGGATATGATTTCATCCCTCTCTTGGTGCAGTTTCCATCAGCGTGGCCATCAAGGTAACAACCTAGTCACGCTGAATGTCAGCACACACAACATAGATTTTTCGACATCGCCCAGTCTATCATTATCCACCGCCTCTACACATGGAATCGCTCCATGTGTTGATTTGGATGAATTAAACATTGCCACAGGGCTTGTTACTGATACCTAGTACCTAAAGACAGAGATCACAGGCGAATAGATTGATTTTCAACTCCTTCTGGCGGAATCAGAAGGAACAATAGCCCAAACACCGCATTGCACGAACACCGTGTAGCTGGTTTGCGAACAGTTGTGTACGACCTGCAAACGGAGCAAACCAGAACAGTAGATATTTACGTCATGGAATGAGTATGCTCAACCCTCTTCTCAGGTACATGGCTGCGCAGTAAGCCTAGACAAAAGCATCCATAGTCACAAAGCTCAGCAACGGCGAATTCAATAAGGTCATATTCAACGGCTCTACGGTTAGCGAAGGAAAGACGCTGCTGCGATGGTACACAATGGTTTATGTACAACTGAATTCGTGCCGGATGAAGAGGTAGTCAAGGGATTCAGCAGCCTTTGGAATGTTTTGCTCTCGCAACCCCGACTACTTGAAAACACACAGTTGTGCCATTCGTAACAGGGATCTCCTAAAACCTCAAGATGATTGGGGAAATGACTTACGAATTGCGAATAATTAAACGGATCTACACCAGCAGTGGAAAGTATCAAAGCAAAGGAGATCAGCTGAATGAATCAGCGATTCCAAACGTCATTTCTAAATGGCTTATTAGCATGTTTCACTTATCACACTCGCATAAACTTGCTCCACGTGACGATCTTTTAGAGATTTCTAATATTTTCTGTCTAAAATATTTTGCCTACTTTCTGTAACTGCACATTTTATCCGTCTTCTTTCTCAACTTTTATTCACTAGCTGGATTCCTGATTTTCCGCCCGATTATCTTCAAGTTTGATTTTCTTCCTACATTTGGCTGCATCGAAGCCATCAAGTTGGCACACTTCGCCCACTGATAAACAAAATTGTACGGTATTCTTTTGTCAGATGCCTATTTTGAGGCTTCAAATATTTTGATTCTATCTCCCACGATTCGCTTCCTCCTGCGTTTTCTTATTTCGGTGCCTCCCTCTTCTTCCACATGAACTGGCGTCTTACTACGTATCGTTAAACTCCATCGTCAATGGTCTTTGAATTAATCCATTTGGGAAATTCAGTTTTTCCCTTGCACTTCACCATAGCACTTGATGGGGCAATACACAAACCGTTTGACAGAGTTTATTCACCCAGCCGGACCAGTTGACTATACTGCATACGCAAATGATGCTCTACTTTTCCCGTCCCAGGGAATACCCGATCAAACGCCCAGGTCGATTTTATGGTATATAGCGCATCTTGCATCCTCAATAAACCAGATGAGATCGACAGTGTGGAAATGACAGCCGATAGCGAAAGCAAAACTAATTACTTCTGAACGCTGCGCAACGCACATGTGCAGCCTTCTAGATCCCCTCTAACCAGCCATCCACAAAATTCCAGATTATTGGTCTGTCATCTAATTGGAGGAGTAAATGCCCCCCGAACTCGTTGGACCAATACAAAGCACAGCTAGGGAAGACATCGCAGGCCTACTCAAACCCTACCAGTGCATGGACGTCTTGCGTACCTATATTTTATCGTATCATACACATTGCCTCTCACTGGTGGTTATCGACCGGCAGGCTTTTAAATCAATGGATAGAATTGCATGGGCTAGTATGGGAAAATGGCTGCGACTTCCCAAGGACATTGGTATCGCTTTCATTCGAGCCTCAGTTGATAATTACGGGTGTTCCGCAGCGACTACCATCCAGCCAAGAAACCAGTGAGTATTGGGTATCTAGTGGTAATTGTAAAGTGACGGGAAGAAAGCTTGGAATGGCACTCCACTAAATATTTTTGAGCGATCCTTGCTTCATGAGGTAACAGGGAATACATGTTCTCAAAACTGCATAAGAAACCCCAAGAGAATATTTTCGAAACGATAATTTAGTTGGAGACGACAACAAGCCGGTGTGCTGTCGACCAAATTTCAATGCTCCGAAGCGACGACCACCCACATACCGAAATGTATACCTTAGGTTAATCACCTTTTCAATATTTCTGGTTGGATCTTAGGTGAGATTACCAAGCACACTGAAACGTTTGGGTTCCTGACATTCCTAATTTGCCACTTGAAGTGATGCCGTTACCATGTAGAACAAAGAAAGACTTCCCAAGTCAAGCAGTTTTGTGCAATAACGCACGTCACTATGATATCGTGGAGCATTTAACGAACAATCCTCCTTGGAAAGTGGCCCAAAACATCCAGGAGCTCCGCACCCTAGGTGCATCAACGTATATGATGCCGGATCTAATCGCCAATAAGAATACAGCACACGCAATAGATATGGCAATAAGCTACACTTACAGAATGACCTGTAGCTACCAACTAAAAGTTAACTAATACCTTGTAGGAGATCACGCGAATATCACAGCCCGTTTTGTGCACTCGGAATATCCTACGGCGTTAAATATCATGTATCATCCTTTAAACATCAACAATCGGGGTCTTATGCTTCCAGCCCCAGCCAAGCACTTCTCGGCACTGGGGCACACCAAACTTGACAAATCCGACTTGTGTGTGTCAAATGGGACAGGATCCCCTAAAGTGTATGGCACCTACATACTGGGTGCAAATTCACAAAAGATTACACACAAACAACGTACACTCACACATTGGCATGTCGTTCCAACCAGATGTTTCACGCACAACAAGATTACAGTTACTAGATTACGTTAGGAAATTTGTCCAATCTTAGCGCATTTGTGTCATGCTGATACCTTAAGCCGAAATTACATTTGAACGGACCACGAATCGTACTGGGGTTAACCTTGGCCTATTTGGTCACTGTGACCATAATTGATGAAGCAGAGGAACATTGGTCTTTGGATTGTCAATTTGAATAACGCGTGCAATCTTAAAACGGGCCGCGATTCCCATTGAAGTGCACCTGGGAATCCGATCACGAGGACCGTATCCGAAGTAGCAGAGGGAAATTGGGTGTTGCCCCTCCCGGAAATATTGGGTTTAGTCCACTAGCAAAATTACACACCACTGCCGGTTTCTAGTATATTTGATCTCATTAAGTAAGGAGAGAGGGCATTTGATCCATATTCGTTAGGAGGATTGTTAATGCCCCTACCCCTTAAGCCAACCGTTCACAAGGGGTAGCGCTTGTCACCACTGTTAACGACAAATTGATGGGCATCTGACGCACTGGTTGTGTGAATGGATTGTGTCGAGCAATCTCAACCTTGAGCAGTTCGATAACTGGGACCGGAGATGCTGTGAAGTGCAGTGTCTGGGGGCGGGCAGCGAAAGCCCAATATTCCTTTTTTAAACCGTTTGTAGAACTTTTTGCTTTGAACTTCAAACCCTTCGGGCTAATTAAACAACTCGGTGATTGGCGTAGCATTTATGGTGAACTCGAACAAAAACTGCGAAGAGTGGAGGTATGTAAAAGGGTAATCATGTTTACAGCACTTATGGTATGGACTTATGTTAGATAACATCATGAACTACGCGTTCCCATCATTCTAATGTGTCACTTGAAGTGACATATTTACCTGTATAGCGGTTATCCACCTACTTACATCTCCATCGTTGCTATTATTGTCAGCTATCCATAAATACCAAGCCAATCACCTGCTGGTCCACTCGGCCTGACTAACGTTTGGCGTCCAAAGTGGAACGTGGTTCTGCAAATACATCGACCGGTTACTTTCAAACATTTAAATTCACGATTTCTCGATCGGTTCCGAGCATATGTAAAGAGGTAGTATAAGTTGTAGTTTGTATAACAAGATACCAGGCTAAATAGCAAGTAGAATCTCGAAAATATATCTTGAAAACTTTAGAAACTTAGCCTCTGGACACAGACTGTCTCTATAATACATTTATCAGCCTATTTTCTGCATTACCAACTAGCAGATTTTCCTGCGCTACTTGAGGTAGTGATTGTCTTAATCATGGTCGCTTGGCACGCTTCATTCAAACGCGTTATTGTAGTGCTGGTTTGCCGGCAGTAGCGGCCTTCCGCGATCCAGATCAGGACAGCATCTCTTAAACAAACACACGAGAGAAGCCATTTAGCCGGACCACTATCCGACAACAGTTCGGATAACCTCATTCAGTTAAACAATGAAACGGTTAAAAAACCTACTATATTAGGTACAGAGAGGAGTAAAATAATACTGGCGTGATTCTTGGTTCCGACATAAGTGAATTCGTCATCGTCCCACCCAAAATATGATTAGTGGTTGAAATTTCGTCGATGAACGAATAATTACAACGAAAACACATCCGTAGTTTCATGTACACCAACGCACAAGGTCACCTGAATAAGCCTGTCAAACTGTTGCTACTTCAAGCATCATATTCCTGGGACCTCATATTCTTAAATGAAACTTGGTTGCACCCAGAAATTACTGACGCTGAGGTCGCGATACATGGTATGTCCCTTGTTTGAAAGGATCGTCTTAGCAAAGGCTGTGGGTTAAACTACCGTACCGATCTGCAGTGTGAACTGGTGGAATTTCCGGAGAAACTGAGCGTAGGCTCACTCTGGTGCACTCTGCTTCTGAGAGGCAACGAACTTGACTTGTGGAAGCTGCTTATCGTCTCCCAATATTCACCCCAGAGAGAGACACCCGCCTAACATTAGTATGGAAGAAAGTACTTCGACGACGATACAACCATGTTCTCATCTCTGGGGACTTCAAACTTCACCGTCTGGAAGTTTCTTCATCCCATACAAGTACATTTTGCAAGCATTATGCTATTCAGCAATGTCAGTTCGCCCAGCAGTTTTGGAACGGAAATAAACCATCTGTGCACACGAAAGAAGAGCTCATGATCGAGAAATTAACGATGGAGAGCCCTCTGGGCAAATTGACTACATAAGAGTACTTTACGACTTTGTGTATCGCGCGGGATACCTGCAAGAACAGTGAATTGTTCGAAGGTTACATATTTCGACGTATTAACAGAACTTGCTAGATGTCATTTGGGCGTTTTCATCATGCACGAAGAGGCTGCGCGTCAGATATTCTGATTCCTATCTGCTATCACGACGGAATCAACACGTACTAACACACACTCGCGAATTCTAACCTTTAATTACTCAAGCGATGAGGTAGAAATTTTAACTGGAGTAGGCCTCATGTTACAGTCTCACACAAACATGTTGTGTGAAAAGGCGGAATTCATCCCTGCTGTTTGGTAGCGCGCGTGGCTGAGCCCACCTGCCGTTCTGTCACGTGCGCGTCCGAAAGTATGCTCACATCCGTCAGCCATCTGCTTGTCAATGGCGTGTGCCAGTTCACCACACGACTGCGGGTCACCAGTGATTCATTCAACGCGACATCGCATGTCGTGCTTCAACCAGATCGGACATCCGTTCACTTACCTTCATTGGCCACGAACAAACCATGGGAATGACGCATATGTCCACTTGAATGCTCAACGTTCACAAGTACTCCTACTAAAAGGATTTCACAAATCTGTCATGTCTTGCGGTTTAGTTCCCAGTTCCCTTTTTCGTTGAAGAATGTGAAGCACCTGCTTCATCCAGCCTTCAGTAATATGAGGCATATCAGGGCTCTAACACCTTCGGATTTTTCATGCTGTATATGCCAGTGCAAGTTGTTGAAAGATGTGTTTCTAGGATTTCTAGTAACAAGTTTATGCAGCTGACTAGAGACCATTAAATGTTAAGCACTGAACTTAGATCACAGCTATCGGAGTCAAAAGGCATACTTCGAATCTTTTAATGTATGCCGCACATTCCCAGCACTTTGCCTCTGAAATTGGAGCATTAAACAAATTGTTTTTGGGCAGTTTAATTTCAAGTACATTTGTCTTAATTGCTATCCTTTTGAATGAAGAGAATATTGTCTGTATAAGTTTTCCTCCCCTTAATAAAATAATGTGTTATCCAGTATTTTAACACCATTGGTCTAGCACCTATCTAACTATCCGAGGAGCATTTTGCAACTTTTTATTATATTTGGTTGCACAGCACATATCCTTGTTTCCTCATTTTTATTGATACTTTATGTTGCTGAAAAACCGTCGGTTGTGTAGAACTCTGCCATCAACAAGCGACAAGTGCCCAGCGGTTAGCCAGCTACTTTTAAATTGACCTGCAAGATGACTAATCATGTTCCTTAAACAGCGTTCCTATAAACACATGTTCGGCTTATACAAGTGATTTTGTGTCTACACTGACAAACAGAAGCACAATTTTAGGGGAACAGGTAAAAGAACATTGTGGGAACCTTTTATGGCATAATCCTGTCACTACTAACCTTGTGTCTTTCTCCGGCTTAATAGATTTGTTGTTAAACGGTGAACGGAGGCTTAGGAATGGGAAATGAACTGCTTGACATCTATGAACTTGAGGTGACCTAGTCATATATACACACAACATATTATTGCTCTCAACATACTAGATGACATTTAGCTTGTAATTACCGGAACGTCATTGCAAAGCTCTACAACATAAATGATACAAAATTTAGTCAGAGTAGTGGTCGAAAGTGATCGTTAGATCATACTTAACAAAGTATTTTCGTGCTTAGTTGTGCATCCTTTGTATATTTGTTTATTAAAAACCAAAAACCTGTCGTGTATTTACGATATGTAGGGTGATTACTTTTATACTAAACAGTATACAGCGTGAATTCCAGCATGTTATCTGTTCATGTATCATATCAAAACACTAGATAAATATTACCACTTAAGTGGTACAAAAACCGACATTTGAGCCAGTATCCAACAAAGATTGTCTTGTTCCTGCAGGCGGAAACGAGAACTTAGTTCATTATATAATGACTAATCTCCATCCGAACACTATATATTTGATTCGTGCCAACATCGCTAGGGGGGACGATGCGCCTATAAAACCGCGTGATGGCACCCAATGCTATATTACTGTACAATACAAACTTGCCAAATACCTACATGCCGATATCAGTCAGTGACTACATACTAATCCCAAAAGCTGAAATGTCCGTTATCGTTCAATTGATGGGAGAAAACAAAGGTGCGTTGAAGGTTCCGATAATAACACCCGAAAGTGGGAGCAAATATGGCACCTTGTTCACACGGAAATCAATTTAGTCCAAAAGGCGAGATTCACAGAAGAGCTAGATGCCACATGTCTTTAATGAACTTCTATGCAAGAAAACCCCAGGAATTGCTTCAGCCCAGATGCTGTTCCCGGAAGACTCGCTTACTCTTGCCAGTAACTTGCTTCCAATTTTTGATTGGGTTTAACAACCCTGATGTGGGTATTCCAACTCCTCCAACTTCTCTGAACCTGTCCTCAATGCGGATGTTCACCCCCATGTCGAATACGCAATTTAAGCGCGACAAACATGGCTGAAGCTCGACGTCACTGCATTGGATGAACCCAAATGTCGGGCTTACAAAAACGTCATTGGAATGCAGCATCTACGATATGCATTTAGGCTGTAACGTTTGGGAATATACAATGAGCGGTATCAACGGCTAAGAGTCCACTTGATTATGACGTAGTTGATTTTACACATTCCAAATCATGTATGCTGCTCTTCACTGCAACTCGACAGTAGCGCCAAACTGAGGCCACTCCTAGAAATTAGCAGAAAGGTACAGCAGTCTGACGTGACGCAGCAATTTTTTCAATTCGTATGTGTCAAACATGAAACGATCTTCTCGAATCGAATGTTTTTGCACCCACGCCAGACATAGTTAAAAGTGCATTGGGTGATGCGCAGGACCACTTACATTTTGTTACTTAACCCTTCTCTCCATCCTACACCCATATAACACCTAGAATATTTTTCCCGTCTACCGAAGCTATGGAAACACTCAGAGTGCAGTACCAAGGCATTACATACGATAGTTAAATGGATAGCGGTGTTTATGATAAAAAGGTTAGCTTCCCTCCCTTAAACTTTATAGGCAAAATTAGTACGCTTTGTAAAGCTCGCTGCTATTAAGTTAGCAAGTGATATCAAAGTTTTCTGTATTTTGATATTATGAAATATAGTGTGCAGCATTAGCTATCCAAGAAGTCCACAGTTTTATTGAAAAGCGATACGATACGTGAATAAACTTTCCAGTTAATATGCCGGACATTAGAACTCAACGTTTCTGGTGTTGACAGACTTACCAGACGAAACCATAATTATATTCATAAAAAGATATCAACTCACGGTGTCGTAATAGAGCAACGGATGTATGATCTTTAACAGGTGTAATAGAAAGTGGTTGACATTTCCCGTAAGATGGCTTGGGCAACGACTACAACATAAAATGCTTTGCCGTTAAAAGAACACGTTTGACACATTTCTCCCCAAGAGGTTTGGAGCAGCACAAATGTGATTATTCCTGCCTAGAACTTAGGAGGATTACGAAACCGTCAACTGTTTAAACTGCATTAAAGCCAACATTTGATGATCGTTGACTATGTCAATTAGTGAAAGTGCTTAAGAATACTGTCAAAGTGTTGTAGGATTAGGAACAATATTGGGTCTCAATTATATAAGCATCCTGCACTTAACTATGCGAAAAAGCAATCAATTCTAGTATATTTGGGTAAACCTTCCGTGTATTTTGTGTTTTTGCCTCATCGAGGGTGCAAGCTGATAGTGGAGCAGGTCGCTTACTGCGATACTTGATTACATTCACATCGCTGAGCTACAACAAAGCTAAGGATTGGACTGTCACCAAATGAAAAGGGCGAGTGGTACAGTGCGCCGACAAAAGAGCACCAACTTTACTGTTAGGTGATGAGAACATTAGTCAAGAATGCCATGGGCACTGACGTTGCTGCAAGTTGCCTATGCTGCTATGGGCACTTTTGCTTTGCAGATATCGACAGTGCCACACCAATGACAACGTCGATGACATTGTTCTCCTCATCTTGGTAAGAATGGCGCCAGCTCACCTGACTACTGATCCACTGTTCAACCCAATGATCCCTTTCTGCGTGTCAAACAAATGGCTTCAATAGTGACAGGTGAATAGCCTTCTATTGTACATGAATCTTTTCGGGTTTACTTGAGCTGAGCCGCAAAAATCATGATCCCTTCTGGCCTGGAGACCGGATTTCATGGCGGTCTTATTGAACCTGCGCAGCGTGTGCACATTTAAAGCAGCAATGACTGTTGGCTTAACGTTTGGGGCCTATCCCTAGTAGTAACTGAGACGTGAATATTCACACTGCATCCCAAGCAGGCATACGGATTTGATAACGTGTGTGATGCATAATTAACATTCAGCTGCTACAGTTGCTGTCCTAGTGATCGAATTGAATTAAATTCACTTCAACGAGAACAGCCGGCTTGAATGAGAATATCTGACGTCATTTATCCAGATAATGAGAGCGTACAAAGGACTCTATTGTACTAGGAAGCTTATCGTGTAAAACTATTTGAGTTAGTAGATAACTTAAGAAACAAACGTAGGCGGTCCCGCAATATACATAAATTCTGCTATCCGTTTTATCAGTATATTTACTTTAATCGTCCAGCAGGATGGATACAATTTAACCTCATTGTCATAAATGTACGGAGCTTTTATCTCGCCCCGGGTATCAGCCACCATCACAGGAAGCATTAATAATTGTAGGGCGAAGTTGACTTAACACTGAGGTCATAAGTAACAAAGTGTGTTCTAGGTAGACACTGGGCGTTATCCATCATAATACATTGTATTCCGAACTTATTTTATCTCGTCAGACAGATCTAGCAAGCTCTAAATCCCTGGGGATAATGTGGAAAATTAGCAATACAGGTCATGATAAAATGGAAAGCAGAACACGTTGGCGTTTTAACAACAAGTTACTTCCTGTGCTAAAGAATTTTAATGTATTTATATATTTATATTTACGCTTTTTATTTATTTATTTATATACTAAAGAATTATAAACTTAAGATATGAATGACCGAGGTCCACCTCGAGTGAACCGAGGTCTCAGCAGAGGTTGCTTGTAGCAACCCAAGCACCAGCGGATTCTCCAAGCCCACCTTTGAATTCGTTTCCGCTGGACCAACCGTTGCTCGCGGATCTCAGTGGCATAGTGCTCATGGTGTCAACCATGAGCAAGTAGGCTCTGAGTTCCAGCCCAACTCAAGCTATCTCCAACTGATTAGTCACAACCAGGACGAAACCGCGGTCTTGGGGTGCCAGTGTTGGGATGGGCAACACTATAAAAAGGTTTTCTTATATTTATATACTGTTTGTAGGCGAATATCAGTGGTACGGGTCTAATAGCGAATTTTGTTAATCGACCTTAAAGCAATAACGAGATATCATTGTCAAGAATACAATAATCAGCAAACCAATCTAGATTTGGTGGGTGTGTCCGTCGTAACCTTCCTTAAATCCTAAGCCGCAAATCCGCTTCCTTGTGGGATTTTTCCTAAGATCCAAATATGTTGACCATGGGCCAGGTGAAACCGATCAAATTGGATACAAAGAAGCGCTTATTAAGCAGAAGTATCCCTGAATAGTCTGTAAAATTTGGACACACAACTGTAGCGGTTTTCA
>CALYDF020000962.1:0-18218 GCA_944474145.2 Dicrocoelium dendriticum | reverse complement strand
GCGAGATAGGTCTGCCTGTAGATGGGTCTCATCCCAATATACTTGCATTGACTGAAACGTTGCTGTCTGAAGACATCACGGACTGTAAAGTACATCTATCTGGCCACGCACTATTTAGATGTGATCGCTTCGTTCGCCAACAAGGCGGGGGCGTTGCGATTTACGTTTGGTGTGAACGAAGTTTAACGTACTTGCATGTTTCTGTAGTCAGATAAAACTGTCGAAGCTCTGTCGGTAGTGATTAACACTTCCTCAGCTCAACTTAAAGTTGTACTTGTGTACAGAAGCCCTGGGAGTGAGTCCAAATAGGTACTTGACTTTATCCGCTCCCAATCCGCAAACAGGTGTATGACACTGGAGGATTTCAATCTACCAGAAGTTTGCCTGGCAGATCTTTCTTGCAACTTGGCAGAAGGTACTTTACGGGCAGATCTGCTTGAGCTGACGCTACAAGTACCGTTGCATCAGTTCGTGGACCTCCCCACTAGGTACATGGAGGCCTAACTCCCGTCTATTTTGGATCCAGTGTTTGCCAAGTCACTAGAATTAGTAGGGGACATCACTTACAGCTCTCCATTAGGTGTCAGTGATCATGATTGTTTATCGTTCAGGTGCACGCTGTCCAGGTGTCCCCAGAGCATTGCTAAGCCATTTCCAAACATATGGCGTGCTAACTATCAGGCAATGCGTATCAAGGCTGCTGGGATGCGTTGCGAAATCTCGGCGGTTGATACGGTTCAGGCGGCCTGGGATAAATTTAAATCTTATCTTACGGAAGTGTCTACTCCTCACATCCCGCTTGCGAGGAGAAAGGAGACACGAGCGCGGCCGCCGTGGATAGATGCTACTGGCAAGTACCTGCTCCAGAAGCGTTCCAGGTGCTGGAGGACCTACCGTGCGGCTCCGTCAACTAGCACCTATGATAGATACCGTGAGGCTGGAAATAGGTTTAAACAACCCTTAAGGAAAGCTCGGCTGGTGTACGAAAAGGAATTGGCTGATGGAGCTTTGGAAAATCCGAAGAAGTTCTTCGCTTATGTTAAGAGACGCTGCGGTTCAACTTCGGTAATCCCAACTTTGATGGGGGCCGATGGAACTCGTGCGTATGCGGACTCAGATAAGGCACGTGTACCTGGGGAACAGTATGCAGGGGCTTTTGTACGTGAGGCCGCGTTGACTAGCTTTGAACTTGTCCCAGATTACCTGAGGGTTCTTATTTAGCCGAGTTTACGGTGGTGGAAAAGTAAGTCTTTTAACTGCTACAAGGACTGAACTCTACCAAAGCAGCTGGACCTGATTCCATTCACCCAAAGCTTCTGCAAGATTTGGCAGGGAACTAAGTGGACCGCTGACGATGGTGTTTCAGAAGTCACTCGACAGCTGTACATTACCTTCCGAATAGCACGAGGCTGTCATCTGTACTATCTTCAAAAAGCGCGACAGAGGTCTCCCAGCCAATTAGAGGCCAGTTAGTCTGACTGGCGTCGTGGTCAAACTGCTTGAAAAGCTGGTGAGAGATTCGTTGGAATGTCACCTGAATAGATTTAATCTACTCAGTAGTGCACAACATGGATTCCGGAAGGGGTTTTCGTGTTTGACAATTTTGTTGGTTGCTCGTGTAGCTTGGGCCGAGGCAATAAACAAGGGCCACGTAGCGGATGTTCTTTTTGTAGACTTCTTGAAAGCCTTTAATAAGGTACCCCAATTAAGGCTATCACAAAAGCTGAGCTCCTACGGCGTATCTGGCAACGCCCTTCACTGGGTATCTGCGTTCTTGCAGGGAAGAGAGCAGTGTGTACGTGTGGGTCGCAGCTTATCCTTTAGACAAGCGGTCCTTAACGGTGTCCCACAGGGCTCGGTCCTTGGACCGACGCTGTTCTCCATCTTGCTGTTGGAAGGTTGTAAATGTTCCTGGGGATCCTGAGGCCATACAGCATACACTGGACAGACACTAGCACTGGTCTACTTTGTGGCTACTGCCCAAAAATCAGGCTGTGTTCCATCCATCGTACAGCAGCAATTTTCCCTCCTTCGAGCTACGTACTCGTTAGGGTCGAACTCCCCCTTGTCTCCAACCAGGTAGACCCAGCGGTCGTCCATTCCTCGTCTTTGCATTCTGTTGACAATTGAAAGAAGGCCGCAAGTAGGGGTTTTTAGAATGTTGTGGTTAATACACCGTTCTTTCGGGGTCTTAACTGCCGACATATTTGTGGAGCTGTTCTCAACTTTCGTCCGGCCCCATCTGGAATACTGCGTCCAGGCCTGCCCGCCCTGCCTTGTTCGGGACAAAATGGAGCTCTAGAGGGTTTTGAGAGTGGGTACCAAATTGGTCGAGGGGTTACAGGGCCATTCGTACCCCGAGCGTCTACTTAGCTTGGGTATGTATTCAATGCACTACCGACGGCTTCGAGGAGACCTAATCCATACTTACCGCATTTTATCAGGGAAGGTTGGATCGGACTTGAGCTGGCTATTTAGCCCGGCTAGGTTGCCTTGTCTTCGCGGTCATCCCATGAAGCTCCACAAGCCGCGTTCTGACCGGATCAGGGCGGAAACTCGGTTAGCGCGTAGATTTATCGAGCGCTGGAACTCGCTTCCAGAAAGTGTAGTCAGTGAACCTACGGTTAAGGGTTTCGAGCGTCAGTTAGACGCTCTTGGGTGGCAACACGAAACCTACCCTTCTCCTGACTATATCGATCTTCAAATTTTTGTTTCTCATTCTGTCATTCTCCTCACTCTTTGGTGTTATCCTTCATTTTAATGACTTTTAATCTCCTTTAGCTTCCATTTACTTTCTACGTCTTTCTTACTTCACGTAACCTACACAGCGGGGACTACTAGTGCAGGGAACGTGGGCAGTAATTGGTTGATCAGGGTGCGTTTCGGGTGTTTCGTTTTAGTTCTATGCAGAACTAACACCTTATCATTTCCTGGCTCGACGATGTGCTCAAGAAGGAACACTCAAGGGATTTTCCTATCGTTCCAGTCCATCTGAATCTGAATCTGGGTCGCAGCGCATATACTTGACCTACCTACCCTATAGGCTGGCTGCCGTCCTCTATGGTTTGACAGACTTTAATTGGACACACTTGTAATAACACCTAAAATTTTTTCACAAATTTGGCCAACCTTATCTCATATGAATAATTCGGCAGCCGCGGCTACTTCATTGCCATATTTGGACACCTTTTCTATTGCAGCGAACATCGGAAGCCCCGAATTTATTGGTATTTGTTTCACTCAGATTTGTGCCTCTTAATCGCTCTGTCAACCGTTCTCCTCCACTGTCGGAGTTTTCCAAGATCACCTAGGGCGTAGAGGAGCAAATTAGTTCAGAATTGAACGAGCTGACTTTGTTCTGAAGTGCCCTGGTCCTGTTTAAGTATCTAATTGAGTTGAAAGGTTTGATCGCGCAGCTTTCGACAATCAATACAATTAAAATCCTTTCCCAAACGACGGTGCTCTGCAATCCTCGGTTTGTTCAGATGGAAGGTCAAAGCGCAATGATCACTTTTACCTATGAGTGGTCCCACGCATAGGCCAATCAAGTGACCATGTCTGGCGAGCACGACATCAAGGTTTGATGGCGCAGTCCCAGTAGGACTCCTGGTCGGAGCAGTGACGTATTGATCGGCCGCATTTTCGTGTATTCAATTGACCAATTCCTTCTCCAAAATACCCGCCCAGTTTTCAGCAAGCTGGCAAGCATCATGGAGAAGGTTTATGTCATCAACGATCAGACAATTAGGCGCGGCCATTGCTGCCTGCTTAGTAACATACCAAGATCCTTGTCTTCTTCTCGTGTGAAGGATGCGCTACCATAAGCACATATTTTAATCTCCAATTAAACTCATGCTATTAGATAGCAAGATACGCTGCCCGGTAGGTCGGGTCATGTCAGGCCAGGTCAAACGGACGGTAGCGGCCTCTGCATAACGAGCGTCCAGTTCTTGTGCAGGTAAGTGAAGCGGGCCCCGGCACTTCGACGTTGGATTTCTCTTCTTGCTTCTGCAATGGAATGAAGCAAAAACAAGAGCAATCTTTGCACTTTCATATGCCAGCATTTAAATACACTACGTATTCCAGTACAAATAAAATATCTCTGGAAATAGGATAGACCAACAATCGTCTAAGCCCCTTTTAAAGGCTTCTACGGTCGCAGACTCCAGAAAATCAGAAGATAGTTTATTCCAGAAGTTAACCTCTCGGTTCGTAAGAATTTTGCTCTTATGCCCAAACGAGCTCTATGATGTTTGAGCTTTATGCGATGCCCGCGCAGATGGTCTGACAGAGCCAACTCAAACAGATGGGTGTAACTCATACCATTAAGTTCCTTAATGAGCTTAAACGTCTGTATCAAATCCCCTCTCAACCTACGCCGTTCCGAGGAAAATAATCCTAAACTACTTAGACGCTCTTCGTAAGAATTCCCCTTTGACGTTTGATCATCCGAGCCGCAATTTGCTGAAACTTTTCAATACAAATGATGTCACTCCGGAGGTACGGTGACCAGGCCTGAACACAATACTCCAGATGCGGCCTAACCACTGCTTTATATAACGACAAGCATACTTCTGCTTTAGTGTTAAGCAGCGCCCTTCTAAGACGAAATAACTCTTGTCGCGCTTTGTTGGCAGCATGGCGACACTACGCCGGTGACCTAAAATTGTTTACTACGATGACACCTAGATCACGTCTTTATCAGTACACCGCAATGATAGAGAAACCCACAAGGGACTGAACTGCCATTCCTGTGCCACTACTAGTCAAAATTTGACATTTATTGGCATTCAGAGATAGATCCCATTGGCTCGACCAATTCACCACAGCGATGATATTCTTAGCCAATGTTGTTTGGTTTCCCCTACTGACTAGCTTCATGTCATATGCGAAGATATAGCAGGGATCTTCAAGAAGAGGAGCCAGGTCCTTTATAAACCTACGAACCAGCAATGAACCCAGTACCGAGCCTTGGGGGACACCGCTGAAGGCATGGCCAAAATTAGAACTCGCTTCCCCCACCCTGACCCTGAATGTCCTTTCACGTAAACATTCAGAGAGCCATTGTAATTGTTGAGGATGCAATCCAACCCATGTCAGCTTCTCAATTAAAAAGCAATGTTTCACTGAGTCAAAGGCTTGATTGAAGTCCAAGTAGTACACCACCACAGATATCCCACTATCAAGACATCGGGTAATCTTGTCTAGAAAGCACAATAAATCGGTAATATAAGACTTCATTTTAAGAAAGCCATGCTGTTCCACTCTAATTATATTATGCTCAGTCAAGTGCTCACCGATTCTGTTCCTTATAAGCTTTTCTAACATTTCAGCATGTTGCTGGTCAAACTAACAGGCACCGACTTTGAACCCCCCTTGTGGGTGGCAACAATAGTCGCCTCCTACCAACCACATGGCAGCTTGCCTTCCTGAAGAGACTGAATGAATAAATCCGCTACGGGATACTGAAGGGTATCGGTCAGAGGCTTAACTATGGCGGGATGTACACTATCAGGACCAGCTGATTTATAACGGTTTAAGCTGGCCAGCACTGTGATGACATCTGACACATTGAGAATAACTTCCAGCATTGTGAAGCTATTCGAGCCGTGCGGCTGTGATGGCAAGCCTGGCCCACTATCCTTCCGATGCAAGTTTTGGTAGACACGTTGCAGCGCTTCTACTTTGTCAACGTCGTCGACAGCCTGGGAACCGTCCTCCATGGTTAGACAGCCGACCACCTCTCTTAGAGAAGCCTTTACTTGGACGTAACTCTAATAACACATGGGATTGGTTTTCGCAAATTTGGCGGTAAGCGGGTGAAGTAAATCAGCACAGTTGGGAATGAATCTGCCGTAGTAGTTGATCATACCGAGGAATCGGCGAAGGCTTCGGACAGATTGTGGCATCGGGTAGTCGAGGATTGCTTGAGATTTCTCCGGAAGGGGTTTAATGCCTTCACCATCGATCTTGTGACCGAGAAATTCGACGGTTGGCTGACCAAATTTGCATTTATCCGGGTTGATGTTTATCCCGTGGTTTTCAAAGCGTTTGAAAACCATTCGGAGGTGTGATAAATGCTCGTCGGGTGTGGCGCTTGCGATCAAGACATCGTCAATGTGAATGTAGACGAAATCAAGGCCACGGAGGACCTGATCCATAAAGCGTTGGAAAGACTGTGCTGCGTTCCGGAGGCCGAAAGGCATACGAAGAAATTCGTAAAGGCCAAATGGGGTGAGCACGGCAGTTTTTGCGATGTCTTCCTCCGCCATTGGAATTTGATGGTAAGCTCTGACAAGATCGAGTTTGGTAAAGATTGACTTTCCAGCTAGTCCAAGGGAGAAATCGTGGATATATGGGATTGGATACCTATCCGGAACAGTGACGTTGTTAAGAGCACGGTAGTCACCGCATGGTCGCCAATTGCCTGACTTTTTTGACATCAGATGGAGAGGTGATGCCCAGCAGCTGTTTGAAGGACGAATAATGCCGAGATCAAGCATGTGTTGGAATTCCTTTTTAGCTGCCTGGAGTTTGTCAGGACGCAAGCGTCGAGCTTTAGCAGTTACAGGCGGACCGGTTGTAACGATGTGATGGCGTATATCGTGTTTAGGATCGGAAGTGTCGTTACTTGTTCGAATGAGTGACGAAAATTGTCGGGGCAATGAAGAATACTGTGAGTCGTCAGGGATGAGGATGCGGAGTCCGAGAGAATTGACTGAGGCAAGTTTGCAGGGTATGGTTAAAGACGTAGTATCGTCTCGCAATTTCCCACAACGTAGGTCGGCCACAAGACCGAACTTGCTGAGGAAGTCGATTCCGATAATGGGCTTTTGCACATCAGCGATGGTAAAAAGGAAAGGGAAGTTACGCCGTAATCCGAGACTCAAAGTAAGTAATTTCTGGCCGTAGGTCGCGATTTTAGTCTGGTTAGCTGCCGTAAGCATTGGACCCGCTGGTTGCAGGGGGCGTTTTTCCAGAGAACGGGGTAGAACGCTAACTTCTGCACCAGTATCAACCAAGAAGTGAAGTTTGGTTGTGGAGTCAAATACATACAACAGGCGACTAATAACTTGGCCAGCGACAGCCGCCGCCATTACTGGATGGCCATGTGGTTTCCCGACGTAGGAGTTGAAAAGGCTTTGGGGTGTTTACACCCTGGACGGCACTTACGCGCTGCGTCTCCGAAGCGGTGGTGATAATAACAACAGCGGTGAGACTTCCGTGTACGAGAGCTGCTAGACCGTCTGAATCGAGAAACGGATCGTCGAGAAGGAACGCGGTCGCGTCTGAGATGGGACAAGGTGAGCTCTAAGTTAGAAAGCCTCTCGCTGATTGTATCAAGTAGCGTGGTTCTGGAGGGGCTGCCTGAGCTAGTCTCTGTGACGTGTGATCCCGATGTTCTAATGAAGCGTTCGTGAACCTTATCGGCAGCTTCTGCCAGTTTGTCGAGCGGAAGATCGTCGGCAAGCACAGCTAAAATAGCCGTGGTATTCGCAGGAAGACAATTACTCCACAACTGGCGGAGAACGGAATCATCCAGTGCGGAAGAACCGACGAGGGAACGCATGTGTCGGAGTAACTGAGATGGCGTTCTATCTCCAACTTCAACACCACAGAGTAACTGCTGAAGGCGTGATTCGTCTGAGGCTGCAGTGCGCTTTAATATAACTGCCTTAAGTTTATCATAGGGGGATTCTAGGGGCATAGGGTCAAGAATGTCGATGACCTCAGAGGCGATGTTGGACGGTAAATGAGCAGTCACATATGAAAACATAGTGGACTGGGATGTAATCTTACGAAAACGGAAAACAGCTTCCAATTGAACAAACCAAACACGTGGGTTAGAAACGTCAAATGAAGGCAAAACGAGTCCAAGAGGATGTTACGACGCCTTAATGGCAGGCGCGTGATCAGACATTGTAAGTTAAAAAAAAGAAAAAATATAGACAAAATGTTGAATAAAAATGCGGGGTCACCAATTATATGGAGGAACCGGTAAAGGAGAATACCAAGTCAATCAGGTTTACCTCACATATAAAGTATCCTGATGCACCTTAGCGTCGGAGGGCCGTAAATCCCGAGGTATGCCGAAATGTACGTATACGTAGAGTCCGATCGTGAACCAAGCAGGCAGCGATGCGCACAATCACAACAATCCAGCGGCAACCAAGGAAGAACCACGGAAGGCGAGCTCGTAACCAAGTGTGTGTATATACAGTTAATTAAAACAAAGCTGTACAACAACTGCAGCGGAATAGGTAAACGTGAAAATGCAAAATAAGCAAATTATTTACAATCGCTACAGGCGTACGAGAAGGAGACCGGTCAGGTTTTACAGGAAGGATGCCATATCGGTACATTTTGTTCTTATGTGTGCATGGAAAGCGCAGCAATTTTCATGGAAAACGGTGAATGCATGGTATTAGCCTGATAAGAAGATTATTATAGATACCGCTGTTACGGTTGCCTCGCTCGTTTATCTGTGACGTTTAAGGGCGAATGTTACGAGATTGGGAATGCGTTTCTGTGGCATTCGCACGGTTTTCACCTTAGGAAGCCCTGGCTGTACGTGCGAAATCGGAGGCTAACAGAAGATCAGGAACGAATGGTGCTAAACTTAATGAAAACATTTCATTGGACCCAGGAGATCAATGAACAATGAACAATGAGTTTATACGGGTTAAGAAGCGTTGCTTTACAAGCCCCGTTGGATATTTGGTGGGGATATCAACATAATAATTATGCGTGCGTTTGTGTGGCAGCGTTATAACATACGTTTAACAAGGCGAGATTTATATGACATACGGTGGCTTCATCGTAACGCTTGTGTCACCGAGGTGGAAGAGGTAACACAGCTGTTGCAAAGGAATGCTCAGGTAAAAATTATGCATGAGGTGAATGAGATTCGCTAACTCTTTTTCGTCCCCTCGCACATGCTTGATTTGGTAGCCCAATACGGGGAGGTGATTTTGGCTGACTCGACATATCAAATCAATTACGGCGGCCATATCCTATGGCACTGCATGTTCATGGACGTTAGTGGCCTAGGTATGCGTTTTTTATGCCCTGTTGCCTAATGAGACTGAGGTTGCTTACCAAGAGGCAGTAATAGGTATGTTGCAAACGCTCCCCTCGGCTGCCGGTGCTCGCACTTTGGTGATGGACAAGTGCGCCGCACAAGTCAATGCCTTTCGGAATGCGAACCCCACCGCTAACATCGTATTCTGCCGGGTGCACATTATGAGGGACATGCAGCGCCGTTGTTCACATCTTCCGTTCTGTAACAACGAAGATAAGAGGGCTCTGTTCAACATGCTGTGATCCTTGTTGTACACGTAAGATTGCGCGCGTTATCATCGGATTATGGAAGGCATATCCCTGCGCAGCGCTGAATGCTTTCAATACCATCGTCGTACATGGATCCCATGGGGGCTTAGCTGGGCTGCGCATTTGATGGGTCGCGTAGTATTATTCGGATGTGACAGCGCAAATCGCGTTGAGAATGCGAATAAGCATCTTAAAGAGACCTTGAGCGAGCAGTCAACCATGCTTCACCTTTTTGAGGTGATAGTGCAGCGTGCTAGTGCCATCTTCGAGGAGAGGGAAACAGCACTTGGCAGAGATCATCTTCGTGTTACCCCACTATGCAAGCCCCTTGTAGACGTTTATACCATTAACGTTAATCCCACTGCCTCTTTTGTTTACCTGAATACACACAGACACCTACGTATTAGTTACCTTTTACTGGAACCTTTAACCAACTCCACTTACCATACTGCACTGTATACCATTGACTAAGTCCATCACGCTTACGGACGCCATACTCTTCACACCATTAACAGTGATTTCAGAAAAAACTTTCCCGAAAAATACCTCTTAACCTCCGAATTACACCGTTACGTATTTGCATGTTCACCTCCCATATTTTCATGAGACATCATTTTCCTTTTTCCGTCTCATGACTATCGCATTTAACAAGGGTAAATGGGAAGCGTCCCATTCTCCATTGAACACGTGCAAAGTCCAAAGTCTTCCATATATACATTTAGTTATATATATATATATTGTGCGCAAATATATATCGTGTACACCATTGCAATGAAGGCTAGCTTCGTTCCTATGCAACATACCAATCAGGATATACATACCATCTACTATTTAACAGGTATTAAGCATAATGCTTGCATCCGTATACATACTACACTGAAACGTTATTTCGCCTTCACCTCCGTCAATTATCAATTTAGCCTTCCCCTATACCTCATTCAATAACCTAGAGATGGTAACATATATGGCCATTTTAGTGCACTATATTCATATATAAACACATTTCCATTCACGTTCCCATACGTATACACATATATATGTATTATACATACTTATATATATATATATCGGTATCAAACATATACTTATATATATATATATATATATGGTTGGCGGCATCCGGTTTCGGATTTGCCTGTGACTGTGGCAAGCCACAGGACGCCTGCGCCTCCAGAAGGACCATGGATGGCTTGCGCTGCACCAGCCACAGCTCCAACCACACACCCCATATCCAGTGTAAACCCGAAGGAATAAGGCCGGGAGGCATGTGGATGGGAGCCACGTTTCTTCAACGGAGCCGGCCCACAATCCTTCACAGTCAAACACAAGCACACTCTATTTGGGAATCAAGCGCACACAAGGCGGTGGCTGGACCGTAGTCCGCTCCACACTGACTGCATGGAACCACTCTTTGATCCTAACACGGCCACAAGGACCGTGCACCCTGTATCCTCCAGCAACGACCAACTGTCTCCTGGAGCCAGTATGAACGATGTAGTGGGTAATAGACAGGTAGGCACCTTGTCAACATGCACATCAAGCGCAGCCACACCGGGGTTATCAAACAACAGCCAAACACTTGAGAGAGAGAGAGAGAAACAGAAAAACTCAATTAATGCCTAAGGAAACGGTGACATAAACCTTAATTTAAAAGCATATGTAATAAGTTGTTTACAAGCAATTCCTAGCTAAGTGCACGAGGTCAGGAAGTATAGTTCACCGAATGCCACAAACACAAATTTGTCATGGAAATCGAATACAATTGGCTTAGGCGATGTGTGCAAGTTAATGGAATAGAATACAGGGAGGTATTTATATGAGAAAGAGATGCATTAAGGTAAAAACCGTAAACCCACCACATGAAATAAAGAGACTTCACATGCAAGCACGCGGTTAGTAAATCGAATTCAGCGTGCCTACAAACGCTGCGCCGGCTCGCCGTAATTCTCTGTAGGACCCGTCGTCTTTTCTGTAGTGGCCCAAATGGCCTAGCTCAAGGCCCACTAGACATTTATACGAGAAAGAAAGGCATTAGTAGAGAACCGAAAACCCACCACCTGAAATAAACAGACTTAGCATGCAAGCATGCGGCTTTCTCCCGCACTTCAGCAACTGCCTTCGTTATTAGATCGCGCCATGCATCACGATCAACCGCCTTCGATTCCCATGACCTGCAGTCAAGATTAGAACGTGTGAGGCTCACTTTAATCATGTCCTGGTAACGTAAATTTGGTTTCCCAGCATGCCGCTTCCCTATACTCAGCTGACCGTGTAAAAGTTCTTTCGGTATCCGCGCCGAATCCATACGGCTCACATGACCGAGCCATCTCAGGTGTCTCAGTAAAAGTATGCATTCCACTACATACACCCCGCTTTGGCGCAAAACTTCCGTGTCTGCAACTCTGTCGCCCCAGCCGATCCGCAAAGTCCGTCGCAGACAATGCTGATGGAACCGCTCGAGATATCGCACATCCCGACGGTACATCGTCCACGTTTCACTGCCGTATAGAAGAACGGACATACCATGGATTTGTGCACCATCAGCTTCGTGCCAATGCTAAGCTGATGGTTGTTCCCCACTCGGTACTCAAGCTTCCCGAATGCCGCTGCCGCTTTCGACATGCGAATACGCGACTCAACGTGTAGCTGCTGATCAGTCGACATCACACTTCCAAGGTAGCAAAAGCGGGAGGTGGTTTCCAATACTTCAGCACCAATGCTGATTTGCGGCAATATTGAAGATTGCACCTCTGGTGAGGGCTGAAAGAGACAGACAGTTTTGCTTGTGTTGATGGTGAGCCCGAATTTTGCCGCTGTCGAGGCCAGAGCACTAGTCATGTGCTGCAACTCATCCGCGCTGTGCGAAAACAACGCACAGTCGTCAGCAAACAGCAACATACGGATAGTTGTCTCGCAGACTAGAGTTCTCGCACCAAAACGACGGATGTTCAGCAACCCACCATCAATACGGTGCTCCGCACTAACACCGTAAACACAAGCCGCATCAAAAGCACAAGACAACATTGCATGAAGATGTAGATTAAACAGGGTAGGAGCTAAGACACAGCCTTGCTTCATACCAGTGACAACTGCAAAGTCATCCGAGGTCTCTCCACTCAGCTGCACCCCCGCTCGCATACCACTGTGCAGACATTCAATTAAACTTAAAAACTTACGTGGGCAACCAAACTTACCCAACACCAGCCACAATGCCTCGCGGTTCACCGTATTATATATATATATATATATATGTATGTATGTATGTATTACGCCTATGCATGTCAGCGTCTATAGCTTCTTGATGTTCGTATACCATACACCTTAGGTCATAAATCCGAAATGCCTACGTTAGTCATCCCTTCTTTATAAGCCCATCTACTCCTGCAGTATTTCTGCATGCCAAAGGTCAAATGACATATCCAGGAGATTTCCCATTTGTTACGTTTCCAAAGAGATTTATGATGTTTCCTTACAACCATATATACATACATATATGTACACATATACACATATATTTATTTATATAACTATCTATATATACATATACTTATATATTTTTGTCATATATACAGACATATATATATATATTTCGCTTCACACCGCGCTCACCATGCATACACACATACACTTTACTAGTTGTCCATTAGCAAGGATTGCAGTTATCAAGCAGATTATACGGCTAGCAAAGCCATACGTAACCTCAAATAACAATAAATCCCCTATTAAATAGGCCATCTGCTACACAAGGATTCCGTTTTGTCTGGGACAATATACCTCATATTATCACACTTCCATCTTTTTCCGATAGATAGAATGCACTTCCTTAAAGCAATTTTCATAATCCGTTTCCTTTTGAACAACTTATTTCATGTTATATTTCAACTTTTCCACTTTTTTCAACTTCGCAATTATGCACCGCGCGCATCACATTTGGCATTTTTGGAGGTACTGACCTCTTCACAAACACGTTTGGCAAGAAACTCACGCAATAAAACCCTCACTTTTTCAGAACGCAGAAACAGGTTGTCCCCATGAACAAGAGAGCGTCGGATTAACCGAAAACAGCTGGTCGTATTTTGGGGGCGGTACTGTTTGCTGTACTGGCTGCTGGGGATGAATGTTATGAAGTACGTTGTTAAGACCTGATAAGGGTTTAATAAAGGTATATTGATTTAGGGGAACTGAAAATAGTGGTGCATTCTTTTACAATGTATGAGATGGTGTTTGTTTTATTGCGCAGGTGTTGTTTCGGTTTCGCTGCAATGGCTGTGGATGATACACTTGCGTTCCGCGCTGCTTTTCGCCAATATTTTAAGGCATTTGGTGAATTGGAGGAAGATTTGAGGCGGTTTCAACTTCAGACGGCGACCAGTTTTACAAATATGACGTGTTGACCGCTGCGTTGTATAAGAAGAGGTCAGGTCAAGAGCTACCCGATGGGATGCGGTACAAATGGGTACAATATCGTTGTGTCCATTGCACCCGGAAAGGAGAAGGTTGCAGTCGGTAAGCGCGAACGTTTTTTATGCGTAATTCATGTTTCATAGGCATGTCAGCCTCGGTTGTAAAGCGATCATATCCATCAGTGCTATGGGCATTTACTATAAGATAGGCTCGCATTGTCTTGTGCATAATCATAATTTTCACTTGGGGAATCCAAGTTGGTACGTGGGTAACCGGCGTCTGACACCCGAGGCGGAGCGGCAAGTGTTTGATTTAATGCAGTCCTTCCGTAATGCCGGAGAATTGCGAGACTATGTCCTGGAAAGATATAACAAACGACTGAATCAACAGGACCTATTTTCTATCCGCCATCGCTTAGGTGGGGTATCTAAGGGGAATGATGTAAACGCGGTAGCGGAATTGTTGAGTAAGAACGGTGCTGTGCGTGTAGAAAGAGATGGGTCGCAAGTGCCATTCGTATTTTTCGTTCCTGCTTCAATGACTTCCATGGCGACGAAATACGGGGACGTACTTAGTGCGGATGTGACGCATTAGGTGCACTGCGGTGGTTTTGTTCTTTGGCACTGCATGGTGATCGACGGTTTCGGCGTGGGTCGCAGCGTGTTTTACGCTTTAATGCCCAACGAGACAGCGGGCAGTTACTTGGAGGTTGCTCGTGGCATGTCGGAAATGTTGCCCACCACTCTGTCAGCGAAGACTATAGTCATGGATAGGTGCCTGGGTCAAATGAAGGCGTTTAAATCGGTATATGCACGGAGCACGGTAGTATTATGCCGGTTTCATTTCCTGCGGGAAGTTTCACGCAGATGCCAGTGTTTGTCAAAAGTGAAGAAGGCGGACAGAGTTTTGCTCAAGCAGTGAATGCACCGCATGACAACCACTGGGTGGCTCTACGAACGACGATCATGCGTCCTTGGTTATCTATGACAACTGGGCCCCATTCTCAGTGGCAGTTTATTTTGTATGCCAGGCTCCACCATAGAGTGACACAGGCAAGGGCAAGTCATGTTCGTCCTGTGGTACGTATGGACACATAATAACCCTCGCCCTTTGTATCCCCATGTCTAAACATGGTCCCTCGCAGCTGTCTTCTGGAAGCGGCAAAAATAGAACCCGTCTGCAGGTACGTTCGGTATTCATTTTCCATTTCTATTGCCATTGCATGGAATATAGCCCGGACCTCAGTGATCCACTGTGTTGATTTGACAAACCTATACTGTCCTCAACAACAGCTTGAGCACTTTTAATGGGCCTGTACAACACTACCCCCGTGTAACATTCACCTTCATCCCTGATTATATGGACAATGTATTGCTGTGGCAAATGCGGTAGAACCGGCGAAACCTTTTCTTTGCTAGTGGTCTGCTTAGTGAGTAGTTACTTAACTCCACGGCATGTGCTTGCACGGCTGTTACGCAAGCTGTGGACCGGGCAACATTTAATAATCACCGTGGTCAACGTTATATATGTAGCATGCCTTTTACTTCGTCAGCGGAGTCGGGAACTCATAATATGTACCGACCGCCAGGTAATTAGAGTTGTCAGTCAGTACAGTACAGTCTTTCGTGGCGCCAGGAACCTCTCACACTTAAGAGTGGCGAGCTCATGTGAGTAGTCGTTGACCTGCATTGCATATGTCAGCATCGCTGTGATATTCTAAGTGCAATCGGGAACATCGATAAATTACTGGCGTCCACGTTATATGAGTTGATAGTTACCTCTATAGCACATCGTAGCACGATTGTGACGTCTTAAGTGCAGGCCGGATTTCGTCATAACTACCCGCCGCAAGCTTATATTATTGGCAGCTTAGTTCCATTGCACATGGAGGCATTGCTGTCACACCTTCCGTTGAGCCAGCAGCGTACGATACTTAACAGTGGCGAATAAAACTGAGCAGTCGTTTAAGTTGACTGCATATGGGAGCATCGCTGTAACTTCTTATTCAGAACCGGGAACATCCATTGTTTAACGGCGGCCTGCTTATGTATACAGTCCATTAGCTCCATTGCATACGGTATCATTGTCGTGACACATTCTACTAGCGGGCGATATCTCATAATTACTGGCGCCCAGTGTTTGCGAGTATCCCGGTAGCTCTTTTCATTATAGGACAATGGTTGACTACAAAACAACCTTACCTGGATACGGAAGTCCCGTGGGATAAAAATTATTGCGAAAAGTGAATTGCATGACAACGTGAGAACCGTTTTGGTGGCCTCACCACAGACTTCAGTACAATAGCGGAGATGCTGGAGTACTAAAAATACAAACGCACTGTAGGCGTTAAGGACTGGGGAAAGATTAAGGGTTAAATGGACCAAAGGCAATGCTGTGACACATACCGTGCAGCCGGCAACATGTAACAATTATGGGCTTCCAGCTCTTATGAGCTGTCATTTGCCTACATTAACTACGATAGGACGTGTTTTATATCTTCATTGAAGTCGGGAACATATAGTACTTGCCATCCGCCAGCTTATTAGAGTAGACAATCAGTTCCGTCGCATATGGAAGCAATGCTGCGCCATCTTCTGTGCAGCCAGCAACGACTAACACTTACGAGCGGCCCGCTTATGTGAATAGTCAGTGACCTCTTCTGCCTATCTTAGCATCGCTGAGACATCCTCAGTAGAGTTGGAATAGCGCAATAATTACCGGCCACCAGCTTATGATGGCAGCCATTTACCTCCCTTCCATATAAATAAATATATATATTCCCTTTTAAATATTAAGTGTAGTGGCGATGATGCCATACTTATGGCCCCCAGAGCAAATGAGCAGTCAGTCAGCTCTACTGCATATGTTAGCATCGGTGCTCCAAATTAAGTAGAGTTGAGATCCTCTGATAATTACCGGCCATCAGGTTACATCAGGGTTCCTTAAGCTATATTGCGTATAAATATATGTATATATATATATATATTCCCTTTTAAATATTAAGTAAAGTACCGATGATCTCACACTTCTGGCCCCCAGACTAAATGAGCAGTCATTCAGCTCTACCGCATATGTTAGCATCGCTGAGACAACTTAAGTAGACTTACGATCCTCAGATAATTACCCGCCATCCGGTTACATCAGCATTCCTTTAGCTAAAATGCATATAAATAAAAATATATATTCCCTTTTAAATATTAAGTGCAGTGGCGATGATGTCATACTTCCGGTCCGCAGACCATATGAGCAGTAACTCAGCTCTATTGCATTTGCCAGAATTGCTGTGACAACTTAACTAGAGTCGAGATCCTCCGATAATTAACGGCCACCAGCTTGTGCATCATCCCTTGAATATACATCAATACATAAATACATTCCCTTAGAAATATTACGTGCAGTAGTGCCATTTAGTACTTACGGGCACCCAGCTTATATGAGCAGTCAGTCAGCTCCATCGCATATGTTAGCATTGCTGTGACACCTTCCGTGTCACTAGCAACCTATAATACTTCAGAGCGGTCAGCATATTGCAGTAGCCAGTTACCTCTATTGCACATTGCAACCTTACCTTTAGACAGTATATGAGGCAAGCAACATAATTTAATTACTGCCCACTAAGATCTTTCAGTAGCTAGTTTTATGTAATGCGTATACTGAAGCACATAGTCGCCTTGTTTTTCATTTGTAGTCCGACGGTAACAATTCCAAAACCCTTTGCAGACATTCAAAAATATTTACAGTCTGCCGGTTATTTATCTACCTAAATAATTTTAAAAGCGCCTTCCCCTATTAAATAGGCTGTAGCTAAACTCATGCATTTACCGCATAATATACCACTAGGCGTATTTATATATAGACTGACTATCCAAATTTTGCATTCCCCTTGCATATTCACGTCTTTTTTTACATAGACGGACGCTACCCCATTAGTACATCATCTAGTACTGCATGCAAATTGATTGCAAATGTCCTAACCATTGAGTCTGCCATTAACGTCCGCTAAACAAGCGCCGATTGCAGCATACACATTTCTTATTAACGCTCATTATGTGCCCTTACATAACTACTCATTAAAACCAAAACTAATGCCACGCCAAAAACAAAACATAGTATTAATTAAGCATTCATTTTTCATACCATCTTCACATTACGCCGTAACTGTTGTTTATCTTTCCATCTTTTGGAGATTGATGTACGCTTGTTCTTCGGCCAGAAGCTTAAGTTCGCACGTCATACTGATTTAACTTTCCCCCATGAACAACAGCCCGCATTCAAAATCGCGCCAGTGGCGGATGGAACGGTCCCTCCGGTGCGCAGCATGGTTTTCGCAAAACTCACTCCTGCTTTACCAACTTAGTTATGGCTTAATAGAAATAGACAAATTCAATGGATATTGGGTTCATGGATTTCAGTAAAGATTTTGATAAGGTCCCGCATTCAACGTTCTCCGCCCACTGCGCGCGCTGTTTGAACTATCAAAATCT
>CALYDF020000961.1:0-18259 GCA_944474145.2 Dicrocoelium dendriticum | reverse complement strand
CAATAGATTTAAATGTTTTATTATTTCATTATGCGGATAATTTTGCTCGTTTAGTCAAGTTTAAGTTGACTCCACCAAGAGGCTTTTCATTTTGTCATTAATTTTTATGTTCGCAATAAGTTGTTGCTTACGGGACTTGTTAAACATTGATTATTACCCGTACTACCTCACTGCTCCATTTACAAAGAGTTCGCTGGTATAAAAAGATACGTTTGTCAGAAATATATCGTCCAACATAAGGATCCTTATAGGATAAACAAAATTTCTTGTATAAGAACATAATACGTGTTAACGTCATTAGTGAGATCAACCATCGGAATGTTTGGAAAAACACCGTAACTTATACATTAACTTGTGGAGAATGCTTACTTTGATTGAATAGTTGATTGGCTGCTGTTGTAATATTTTATAATGCTAATCATCAACAGAATCAAGCAATCAATATTAAATAGGCAACCAACCTAAAAATCAAGATATTTAACAACTATATGCACCCAAAAACGCCCAGGAATCCATTTGTAAGTACATGTTTACCATTGCCAACTTTGGTAACAATTGTTTTGCCACGAGCTTCTGGCATAGCATATGAGACTATTGGCTCCCCGCAGAACTCACCAATTACATTAATCATGATTTCTCTACTAGGCGTATACAAGACTTCCACTGACAATGCGGTTTACGTCATTAAAAGATACATCATGGGTTTTCCCCAGATAATGTTGTGTCAGCAACTACCGACCAACTCATAAAATGTATTCTCTTCAAATGATAAACGGACGCAATATTAGGACATGCACTGTCACCTAGTTCCTGAAAATGTTTCAAAACCGATGCACCATTTGCTGAAGATTTACTCAAATGCTATATTTGACTTTAACATTACCAATCGTTTCGCAGGATGGATAACGCTGCTTAACTCCAACTACCTGCTTGTTCAGATATCTATTCTTCATAGTGGCATGGCAACGGACGTATTTATTATGTCGTTTGAAAACCGTAGGTCGCGATCCAACTCTAATGACCAAAGCAAAGGCCTACCACATTTGTTCAACGCGCGCTTCCAGATTATCCCCCATGGGATCCCGTATCGATGTTGCCCTGGGTTTACCGCACATAACACTGCGGAAAACATTCACTCACAATTTGCAGCCAGTACCTATCAAGCTTGCACACCTCAGGAGTTGAATAATCTTCCAACCAACGGTCCCACACCTCCACGTTACTCCTAGCCCCAATCTTGTTTGGTTGATCAAAACCATCGAAAGAGAGTGGCCCATTGCTTTACTCTTCATTCGCTCTATAGCGAACCTAAGAGCCAAGGGTTAGCGGACCTAATAAAAGGGATCGTAGTCCGATCGTGGACTCTGTATTGTGTGACCAGTTTACAGTTGGTATCACTTTTGGACATTGTGAAGACGATTTGTTTCAAAGCTGAACTGATATTTCATAGTTTGGTTTCCTATATTGGTTAGACTAGGGAGCTTTTACACAACACTCCAGCCCCAAGGGCATTTTTCACTTTCATACTTTGCCAGCTGAATCGTCGTTATCACAAAACAAATGTTCTTGGTTGCAGGTTACTGGCACTTACTTACACAGGTAGAAATGCGTACAGATTTAAACCGAGTTATACGAACCTCCCAACTTAGATTACCCGGACCTCATCATGTTAACCAAAACTGAAAAATGGTCGTAAATACTGAAGTTAGAAGCACTCTTGCTCAACCACCGACCAACTGGAGAGGGCTGTATTTAGGTGATACCAATATTCCGATATATGCATCGCTCGCTAAACGACTCAGGGGTTCATGTATTATACTGGCTTTAGTGCACCTAAGCTGGGTAATCTATGTATAATGGCCCCTGTGTTTCAGACTTTTGTTGAATTCCATCCTCTACCATCACGCCAACATCTTTCTTGGTAAGGAACGTAAATCAGAAACATCCTAGATATCCGGGGTACACTCGGCTGGTAATTATATGCATCACTGCAAGTGCTAATCGCTGGTTCGCCAGTAAACAACCATCTCATTTGCTAACGCGTTTAGGACATAAGACAAACCGGCTATCTGGCGCGTGCAACATGTTCGACGCAGGAAAAGCAGGCACTCGTTTCAGTCACATTCGTCGTGCAACCCTAAAAAGGGGCTGATGACTCACGTTGTAACTACGAGCTAGGATAATCCGACTAACTTTTTGGTGCAACAAGCTAGGTTTTCCTCGCCGGAATGGTCCCCTGAAATGGTTTTAAATGCATTGGCCAAATATTCAGCTAGTTAGTCGTACGTAACTCAGATACTGAAAGGAACCACGAGAGCAAGTTCACCTCCTTCCTTAGGTGCTTGACTCGGAAATGAATGGTGTTGTGGGACCAATCTAGGTACACCTACATTTTCTCTCCGAACAAGGGCCCTACAAATGGGTGTAATAACAAAATTTACTACCGCGTCTAACACTTCTGGGATACTAAAATGCCAGCATGAGATTGTGTTACTACGTTGCACAAACCATGAGCTGCTTTTTTACACGGAAACAAATGTCTCATCTTAAAACGCCAAAATGTTGAACCGAACAAAGCACAGCACCTTCAATGTGCTCAGTATTTTCACGACGGATAACGGCAAAGGAAAAATGCGGTGAATCAGTAATGTCGCAAGAGAAAGTCGCTAGGTAGGCAAACTCATCGCAAAGCATCTGAAGGAATACAATCACAATCCATTTAAGAACATGGTTCATAAAATAGATTTATTCCTGCACTTCCGATTTAATGGTGATTTTGCTGTTGATACCGCAGCTTGCCGTCTGAAAGATGTTGATACAAAAGGTTCTTTCGCAGCTGTATTTAGAAGTGCTTAACACAAACACCATTGCTTCCAAAGTCTCTAAAGTTTAGACTTCCTTCATTGACCCTTTCTATGCCTGTTTACAATTACTCGGACTTCTGAGCTGCGCGATATATGTGTCGCACTGTCATGCGCCTATATCAGATGACTCTGGGCCACAATCCTGCCAGGTTTCACAAAAGTGAGACGAGACCTTTAAACTGCTCTGTTATGTCAGACCTTCTTGATTTTTGCCACGCAGCACCTGAGGATGTCTTCATGTCATAAAATCCTAACGTAAAATCATCAAGCTTGGCTTCCGCAAGCAACTCCCATCTAGTAATTAGCCAAATGCATCTACCAATAGAAACTCGAATCGTTTGTGCAAAAGCGGTACGTACGTCTGCTACTACTTCCTAGCCAATGGCAAAGGTTACTTAACAGTTTGCTTATCACCTGAGACGATTAGGTTGTGGTGTCGAGGATTTGTGCGAGACTTTCCCTTTTACTCTACCTACAATTTACAGATTATACCAGCTAATTAGATTTGACAACTCAAGCAGTCAATATCGCAACCCAATTTGACGCGAACAGCATCCGATATCTGCCATGTAAACGTTTGGTCCGATGAGAGTTTACAAGAAACAAATTATTAAACCATCACTGATATGGTCTTGATTTCCTTACTGGTATGAGAATATCTGTCTTGATAAAAGATACCTCGCCCGTTCTTTGTTGAAACGGTAAAAGAAACAGCCATCACTTCTACAAAATTATTTAGCCGTATCATAAAAATGCACCGTCATTTTATATTCACCTTAGGCAGATAAGGCAGTCATAAAATCACAAACACTTTTTCTTTCCAACCATGGATTTACTGAACCGGATGACGTCCTTACGAGAGTACAAATTGCCTGGTGCAAAGGAAAAGCATCTTAGACATTTGCAATTGACGTCAGGAGTTTTGATGTTCGAATATCTATATTCAGTTAACGAAAATGAGACGCATGTGTACGGAGCGTTTAAGCAAGTGACCATCAGTCTAATCTGCATACGTAACGACAATGCAGCACCATCAAGTAGTCGTTCGATAGGTATGCTGCTGGGGATTTCCAAATGTTGACCTCCAATTTTCTTGATGCAATCCTCAGACACTCATGGATTAACCAGATTCCCGTTACGATGCAGCACGGATGTCGTCAAAATCAGCGCTGTACTACCAATCTGCTGCTAATTCGTGCATTCTATATCGACTTTGTAGATGGTGGTGTACTATTGAACAACACATATCTGGATCTATCAAAGGCACTCCAACATCTGTATTACTGCATGCCACTTCACAAATTTCATAAATAAGGAGTGCGCGACCCTATACTAGGCTAGATAAGCACTGGTCTGAAGTTAAGGCCAGGTAAAAGCTTATTACATCTAAACAAATTTCATTGTCGCTTAACTCTAGGATTTGTTCGCGGGTCCCGCCAGGTCCAGATTTTTAAAATATCCTTGTGTGTACGCTTTCTTTAAAATATCTACAATTTGGCAATTATTTGATGACATGGCTTAATAGCACTACAATGGCGCACCATAAAGTCCTGCAGGTTGATCTGGCACAAGCGTACATTGTCCATTGCGAACCTGCTCTATAACAAAGAAACAAGTTCGACGCTATGCGCAGGCGCGTAGTATTCATGCCTACAGGCCAGGATCACAAATCATACGCCGCGCTTCTGGTTTGATCTCGACGTGCTCGTGTAAGATGACCTTGGTTGTTTGAGGCTAACCGAGGAGTTATCAAATAAATTATATCGGTCATTCTGAATCCTTCGTTGTGCGTTGGGGAATGTCAATGCTTAAGTCTTTCCAAAATTGCTTGGCGGGCATGAGATGCAGGAAGCGAAAGATGGTGTCCTAGGATGACAACTTTGGCGGAATCGCCACCTCAGTGCGCTCGGGAATGTACAGCGGCAGACGAAGCACGATGAACGTTTTATCACCTTTTCAATTTTGGCTAAAATATCCTAAGTTTTACAACATACTTTGAGGCGTCTAAGTGAGACCTCATAATATCGAATCAGATCCCGCAAAATACTAACCATACTTGCCACTAATATTTGGAATGTTGTCTATTTTGCAGGAGCATCAATTTGGGATGTCCACACATTAAAGTGACTAAGGTGTCCAGAATCTTTTACTTCCCCTGCTTCGACGCAATATAACGGCACCCTAGAATTTGTAATTAATCCCATCAGCTTATAACTCTCCATTTATCGTGTTGATGATAAACACAATACTTTAAGTCAGGTTATAGCACCACTACCTTCATATAATGAATAGTTACACAGAAACAGTTGATGACATCGTACTCTCCTTAACCCTAGGCTGTACTACTCAAAACGGTGCTACTGCTAACCTTTGGTGGCTCGTCTTCTCAGCGCATTATTTTAGCCGCACCGTTTTATCCTGCAATTTTTATAATAACCATCTAACGGGAATTGTTAAGAACTTGCTTGCCTACCGGCTACAATATTATCCTCAAACTTTTTACATTACTGATATTAATTACCTAGGCATATTGATGAGGCAATAGGATTTTCGGTGGATATAGTGTACTTACATGAATTTTGATTCTGTTCCGTGCATAATTAGGGAACTTCCGAAGGAGCTTACCGACTTTATTACATACTTCATTCGATTTTATCTATTGGAATGCTGATATATTTGTCTTAAAAAATCTGGATACTAGTCTTAATCCAACTGCTTTCTTTTAACATATTATCTAACAGGGAATAATTTTTAAACAGGTGAAATGTTCCTATGAATCACGCAATTATAAATAGACGAGAAAGGATCCGAAACTAAGAACAGTTAATTTTCTTTGTTTCGATTCACTTTACTAAGCAACATCTTGACTCCGGTATTGAACGAATTCCCTTAACACCAGTCAAAGTCTTAAAACAAAAGTAATACTTTTGCAATGATACTGTCGATGTTTACTGTCCGGTATAGTCAATAACTACAATATTGAATTAAAGTATGTATTATCTAAAATTTAAAGTCGAAATTTGTCTCAAGTAATATGTTTTCTGTCGGCCCAGTAACATGGGTTTTGCAAATCGGAATGTGTATACAGTTCCTACTATAGCAGTGTCACTTGAAAACAACGGCTTGTTGTGTAGCATTGCTTTTTAGATCCGCTTAAAGAGTTGGAAAACATCTATAGATATAGGGTGTACGTTAAGTTTTCTAATAGCCCAATTTAACTATCATGAGTTTTGTGCCCCTGATATATTTATCCGAGTTTTAAACCTATTTTCGCAAAGTAATAATTGAAAATGCATCTAAATTCCCATATAAATTTGAACCGTTTCAAAAAATTAAAAATTTTATTATGCCTTTAAAATATAACTGTTTTTTATGAAATAGTCGGACATAATATAACCTGCTGGGCAGCGCTTTTGACAAGGCACAAAAATAGGATCACTAATCACATGGAATAAAACTATTCGGAATACAAGCAGCATGTTTAAAGTTTCGCTCTGAACAATTTACTGCAAAACCTTAAATATCTTTAGTGGTTCTATTCTTTGCATCAATAATCCATTTATTTGATAAGATGTGACTATGGCTTAAGTATCAGAGTACTAAATCTTTCTGAGTTATATAACTGCTTCTCTTACGCTATTAATCTCTACGTACAAAAAGTTTATTTTCATTCATAAATGCTAAGCTTACGTAAAATGCTTATATATTTGTTTCAGCTAATTGCGATTTAATGCATAGTTGAGGCTAAGCATAGGCTCTGGTAAGGAAGGAGACCATTTTAAAATAGTTTAGCGTCCGGTTTTGTATGTAAAGATATTCACTACTGCATTCTGGTTAACTTTGCTTGATAAATCTTATTAAATATTAACATACTTTTGCTGGCCTTTGAATTGTACCGCGTGTTAAATTTGCTGCAAAGCTTACTATTTGGGTTATGTTTCAGTTGTGTGTCTGCGCAAATCCGCATAAGTATAAATTCATACTTTATTTTTAGATATAGACATTTTAGGATGTCGCTTTTCAAAGAAACCACCAGTACCATTCGATAAAACAGTGTCCATCTAAATAAAATATTTGGTCGCTTAGGTCGCGATACTAAGCGTTTGCAGTCTACTCCATTTGTGTATCACAGGTGAATCGGGATCTGCATTTGAGTGGAAAGCTATCGTGGGCGGGTACATGTGTGTTAAGTGTCAATGCTTTACGTCGTTATTGTGTCCGTCCATTGCATTCGACAAAGTTAACTTCGACGTCAAGATAAGTTGCTTGTGGCGAACCAACCTATGTTTTATGTGCTGTGTTGTTTTTGCCATTTAACGACCTGCTCAGGAAATATGTCTACACAAACCCAAGGAAGATTGCATCACATAAATTTTTCACAACTTGAGCTATATTGCAGCAAAACAGTTACGTTTCATATTTTCAAATAGAAATATAGTACATACTAAATATCCATAATTGCTCAAAACACATCGGTTAAATTCAGCATCTGCCTCAGCACAGATTCAATACGACAACTTAGTACACAGACTAGATTCAGCACATAGAAGCAAATGCAGCTCTTTGGTGATTTATCGCATGAGGTCAGGTAAGTAACAATGTGCATATGCACAGCTTATTCGTTTTTGGGAAAGAAGAACTCGCTGTTGTGAGCTTAAATTTGGGCTCATAGAGGTGGCTCCTAAACAAACTATGCAGGATGCTTGGTGCTAGTAGCAAAACACAATGATAAGATAGTTTACGTTAACACAGAGCTTTTAGGTACCATCAAGGTCGGTTATTTTTGGCTGTGTTGACAAGATCACTTTGTGTTAACTTTCTGCGTTTATTGGAAGTATTTCGAGGAAGTTGAGCTAAAATTCAGTTTCATTTCCGATTCTGAATTTTCCGACCAGAAATACTTGTTTTTCGTCGCTTGGTTTCGGCCATCTTGCTATCGCCATTTTCTTCGTCAACTGGCCGCCATCTTGTGTTCGGATTATTCACAATGCCGAAGCAGCCATCCTGTGGTACTTGCTCCAAACTAGTCGGATACCGTGCAGATGCCCTCACGTGTGTTTTGTGCCAAGTTAAATACCACATTTCATGTGTTGGATTATCAGTTGAGCATTTTCATCGTCTTCGCGAGATCCAACACGATTTCATCCAAACTGTATGTGAAAATTGCCGAAATAAGATACAGCCAGAAAGAGTAAAGCCGACGTGTAGGCCTCAGCGTTTTGTTGCGAACAGCTCCCTGTGTTTGGCCCAACAATCTAGCGCGAAGAGCCTTCAGGTTTCGACTCAGTCGTCCTCCTCTACCCGTGCAAACTCACCGACACCAAGTCCAACCGTTGTGAGAAGCCCAGTTGCACCTGGCCTAAATTGTTTACCTTTGTTGTGTCCAACGGACACTGATGTCCCAGCAGGTGAAAGTCTGAGTGCTGAAGACCAGTGGAAAGAACAGAGGACGAAAGTACGAAGGAACGTTGGGTGTTTACGTTCTGTAAGTCAACAGTTAGCCAACCCACGTGAGGCTGGTAGTATACTTCGCCCTGCAAGGCCAACCTCGTCCGACCAGAGGCGTTATAATCTCGTGATCTTTCACGCACCGGAGTCCAGTGATCCATCACCTCAAGTGCGCTACGATCACGATGTCGAGTTTTTACAGGGTTTAATTGATAGACTCCTCGACGCTGGTGAGGACTCGGTAAAAGTGAGACAGATTACCCGTCTTGGAAAGCAAGGTGATCAACATAATCGGCCTATGAGAATCACTTTTGTGGACGAAGCCAGTCCAAGACTGATCATGTCTCGCCTAAGTAGGCTGAAAGGTTTGAAGATCCATGTTCGTCCCGACCTGGACCCAGTAGACAGGGAGCGGCTCAAGTCTGCCATCATTGAGTTGAAAAGACGCACTGGTGAGGGAGAAACAAATCTTCGTATCGTAAATTTTCGGGTGGTTTCCAACAATCCGCGAATCAGGATAAACAGGCTGCTCACACTTCAAGCACGCCCGGCGGCTCCTGCTGCGGCCTGCGAGTAGCCTTCACAAACGTTTGCAGTATTATGAATAAGCGCGATGAGCTTTGTTATTTCGTTGCGTCTGAGCGGCCAGACGTAGTGGGACTCGCAGAGACATGGCTGCATGCAGAGTTACACACCCAAGAACTTGAACTCAACGGTTACTCGTGTTTCCGATGCGATAGACTAAAGAATGCTCACGGTGGTGTCTTACTTTACATCCGGTCTTCCCTGTGTGGGAGACGTGTGAGCACCTACCGAAGTGAAGATGGCCTGTGTGAGCTACTGTGGTGCTCCATCCGCCTCAGGCGCGGAGAACTGCTTGTGGGCGCAGTTTATCGCAGTCCCCTGAGTCGTTGTTTGGATTGGCTGCCCCATCTTCAAGCCCACATGAGTCGTCCACACTTTCTGCTTATGGGCGATTTTAACTGCCCTCGAATACGATGGCCTGATGTGCATTTGATGCCTGGACATAGTGAGGTTGAAGCAAAGTTCGTGGATTTGGTACTTGAAACTGGTGCATCGCAACACATATGCCAGTCAACACGCATATCAACACGTTCAACCTCGTCCTGTCTCGACCTGATGTTAACGAGCTACGAACAACGAGTGCGTGACGTTAGGATCCTGGAGCCCCTGGCTACGGGCGATCACTCAGTACTGATAGCTGATATGGAATTATCTTTGCCGTATTCACATCCGCTGCAACCAGCTCCCAACTACTGGAAAACAGACTTCGATGGTCTAGCTCGAGCCGCGAGCCAACTGGATTGGTCTCTGTCACAAACTGCATCTGTGGAAGATTGTTGGATATTTATAAAAGAGAGATTGACATCATTGTGTTCCCAATTTGTGCCATTGAAATGTCGAAAGGTTGGACCCATTAAGCCTCATTGGTTTGATAAGGAGTATGGAAACCTGGCTCGGAGGCGGCGCAGACTGTGGGACAAATTCCTTCTCTCTGGCTCTGCCTATGATTACGAAGGGTATAAATGTCAGCGGAACCTCTGCAACAGTGCGAAAAAGAATAAACGCCGACACTTTGAAGTGCAGCTCGCATTAGCCGCGAAGACCGCCCCAAAGAGAATCTTTGCATACGTGAAGCGACGCCTGAAGCCGTCAGGAGATGTGCCAGTGCTGGATGGCACGGATGGACAGCCCCTAACCTCTAGCACTGAGCGTGCGTCCGCGTTGGCGGCGCACTTTGCTTCTGTAGTTGCGAATAACCAGGTGTCTGTTCCGAGTTCGACGTGTACCGCTTTTACCGAACTCGATAGTCTGCAATGCGGCGTTAAAGATGTAGGTCAACTACTCTCCAATCCTGACGGCACCAAACCTGCCGGACCTGATGGGCTTCACCCACTGGTTCTCAAGTCACTTTCAACCATCCTCTCTCTTGTCGTGACTGACCTTTTTAACAGGTCGCGGTTTGAAGGTTCGTTGCCGGTTGACTGGAAATGTGCGGTGGTGAAGCTTATTCCGAAAGGCGGCGACCCTAGCGAAGTAGACAATTACAGGCCAATTTGTCTGACACCTATTTTGGCAAAGGTTAATGAGAAAATCGTGAAGAAGAGATTGCTGCGTTTGCTACAGTCAAACGAGGTCCTGACTCCCGCACAGCACGGCTTTATGCAAGGTCGCTCATGCATTACGAACCTGCTTGTGACGAGGCATGAGTGGTTGAAGGCAGTAAACAAGAGGAAGTCCGTCGACGTGATATTCATCGATTTCAGTAAAGCGTTCGACAACGTCAGCCATGAGGTTCTCCTTCACAAACTCAGCATGTGTGCCGTCGGTGGCTCTCTGCACCGGTGGATCAGCGACTTTCTTGTTGGACGAAAGTGGAGGGTGCAGGTCGACGACCATCTAACTGACTGGTACCCCTCTACAAGTGGCGTGCCTCAAGGCACTGTGCTGGGGCCCACTCTGTTCCTGATCCACATCAATGATCTACCGCAGCTTCTCCAGTCGCCGTGTGCCTTGTTTGCGGACGACATGAAGATTTGGAGAGAAATCGATGCTCCCGATGACTGTGGCCTACTTCAGCAAGATCTCAACCGTTTATCCACATGGTCTGCAGAAGTTCTTCTCCCGGTCAACCCAGCCAAGTCCGTATTTATGAGCCTGGGGAAGGGTGCTAATGGTCGAACCTATACTCTTGACGGCTAAACACTATATCCCACACCCTCCGTGAAGGACCTAGGTGTACTCTCACGCTACGATTTGAAGTCCGTGGACAACACGAACAGGTTATATCGGAACGGACTGCGCATGCTTTGGGCGCTCAAACGTAGCTTCTGCACATGGTCTGAAGAGGTTGCCACTCGCCTGTTCTCTTCTACCATTAGATCAATGCTAGAGTACGGTTTGCCCGCCTACTTTCCGATTACCCGAGGCGAGGCACAAAAGATCGAACGGGTCCAACACGTTGCTACCAGGCTCATCCCGAGTTTACGTGGCTTTAGGTATGAAGACCGGTGCTAGAAGCTAGGGCTCCACACTTTGTCCTACCGTCGGGTGCGAGTCGACCTGATTATGACCTACCGAATTCTACATCTTGGTGAGTTTCCCATGCTAAGGAAAATACTGCACTTACGAGGACCATGCAGCACACGCGGACACAGATACAATCTTGTCGTGCCGGACATGAAATGTGTTCCCCACCCACTGTGCTTCGAAAGGAGTGTGGTAAACATTTGGAACAGTTTGCCCGAACATGTGATTGAGGCAACATCTGTGCAGCAGTTCAAAACGTTGTTAGATTTGTATTTTGCCTCTATTCGCTTCAGAGAACGACTGCACACTTACGATGACATATCACATTTGTGAATCCTGAAATATCGTAAGTCGAATATTTCAAATATTACATGAGAACGAAAATGATAATCACGGTTGACAATTTTATAACGTTTTTCGCCATATTTCGAAAGAGTTGTAAAGAATCCATTTCTACTTGCTCTATAATACAGTATTCAGTATTCAGTATTAAATAGGCTGCTTAACCTGCACAGGGAAATTAGGTTTATTCATTCATCCCCAGACTCCGTATCCTACTCACTGTCAAACTCTGATCAGTTGATCATCACAAAATTGTTCTACTACAAAATATTTACTGCCTCTTCAACTGCTTAGTCCCATGATTAGTACATGTGCCGATTACAGCCTATCTTCCTTCAGACATTAAAGTTAACGTTCAAAAGTCTTGTAAGCTACGGCATTTGGAAGCGATGTTCAAGCATCCTGCAAGCTGTTTGACTTGGGACCAAAGCATATATTGGTCAACCAACAAACTATTAGATGTACCACTACAGCATAATGCACCAACTTATCAAAGCTATTGGTTATGCTAAACCATCCATCTAAAACAACGTATACGGTAATTTAGTTGAATCCATGATACTTTTCTCAACTGATTGTCAGACTACAACGTTACATCGACGAGCGCGCTATAAACTACAAAACAAATGGTCCTTCCATCAGCTTCTCTCATTTTGACGATGTCTTTCTCCAAGCTGTTCAAACGCATTGGAGCCAATCATAGTGCAGCCAATTATTCTCCATCACAGGCTTGCTAGCGCTAGCTTGCATCAACTTTTCACTGGAGCCCACGCTGGGTTATTCATAGAATATTATCATCATTGTAATTACAGCCTATAGAAAACGTGAGCCACAGATTCAATAGTTACTTTAAATTGATTGATGACAAGTTAGCGCCTTACCTTAATTTGTGTGTCTTATTTTGTATTCCGATGAATCAGTGGCTGATATACGACATTTTAACCTCCAACATTTTGGTGTTTAAGAAATTGCAGCCCACTGATATTGTTACCCGTGTATATCATACCAATTTATCCGGTTCCAAAACCCAAAATTATTAGGCAACGAAGTGTACACATACACTTTTAACAGCCGTGTTTGCGGAATAAACTGATAAGCGCTTTGTATATCAAATTAAGTAGTATGTTTCATGATTTAAGTAAGGGATTTAAAGGTATGCATGTAAATCAGAGCTGACATAACTTCGATGCACTTATTCTTTCCAAGTAACACATTATTAGGACAATAAGCACAATGCCATTATGCTCAATATTTCTCACAATATTTGAAAAAACATAGAATACGTTAACCTGCAGTTTATTATAACGCGGTTAGTATGATCTAATTACTAAGCTTATTATCACGACTGGCAGAAAATTGCATTATCACTGTTTTATTTAAAATTATAATACGTTTAATGACGAATCACCGGCATGTAATTAATAATTAATTTAGAACTTAAATAAGCAGTAAAATTGTTGCAAGGATTTTTACAACTACTGTATAACAACTTCTGAGAAAACAATGCAAACTAACCTGTGTAACATCATAACAGTTTTTATGAATATAAGATCAGACAAATGGCAGACACAGTTCCTTTGGCAAAGACAACTACCTGACACAACTGGAGTTTACTGGTGCCGTATAGGAATTTTTTCAGTTGAATGTTAGATAAAAAACAATACACACTTGACTAATAAGTTCCTTATTCTAGATGAGTATGCACTTTGCATTTAGTATAATTGCATTTTGTATTCCGCACCGTTACAATTTGAGTAAATATTACCGTTGCAATGATCAATACCATACACCGAAGTTAATCGGTGAACGGAATTTGTGCGTTGTAAGGTGCTGATTTTCTATTGAAGCATAAAAGAACATTCTCTAAAAATATATATTCTAATCACTCAATCTATCAGTTCCTATACAATGTGCACGAAGCGGTCAAATCAAAAAATGCCGATTGTTATCCTTTGTGGGAGATTTTGCCAATGAAACGAAAATTCCGTTGCCCAAGGGATTTATTACTGTTCTTATCAACCTTACTAATCTATTAGTTTCAGTGTCAACTACAGCAATACAATTTGTCGGGGATAAATTTTGTTTGTCCATTTACTCAGTTGTGGAAAATGCTACATTGATCGAATCGGCAAAAGAAATTGTATCTAACATATTACAGCCAATCAGTCGACAGTTCTTTAGACCTGCTCTCCTAAGCAACCTACTTTACGCATAGGTGGATATATACTGGAAACCCGTCAAGTTTTTGATTGTGCCACAATGAATAGAATCGTGAAAGACACAATAACACCTGCTCCCTACTTGTAGGCAATACAGTCGAGGTCATCTGAATAAAATCCTCCTCTGTGCAAAAACAACCCTTCGTAAGCCTTCAGCCACCCGAGGCGTAAGGGCATCCAATCCGTTCATTCTTAACATTTTTCGTTATCATCCTTTCAGTTTTCTTAATTATCTTCAGGTGTTTCAATGGTATTGTAGAGACAATGTGAAATACTTTGCCAGTGTTCTTATTATTACAACTTTCTCCAACCTACTGTGTAATGTTAACGGTGTCAACTTTTTTGTATACATGGCAGTAAAGTCTTACCCAAGTGACAGTAGAGAAATAGTGCTTTGGAATTAAATAACTTGCCGCAATGTGTGGTATTCCAACATTCTACTTCAATTACGACGTCCTAGAGACCAATTATGTATGATAAAGCGTAAATTCCAGAAGTTATTGTGTGAGCATGCATAAAGATCATGAGTCAATAATTATCTGTAAACAGTGAGTATAACTACATTCTCTGGAGAGATTTACGAAATGACACCTTTCTTTTTGGCACTTGCGTTATTACTTTGTATCTCGTAAACGTTTAGTACGCGTTGCAATTTCTAGTAGTTGTGAGCGTGATTAGATAATGCTAACACAGCCACAACTTTGTGAAATGAAACTAGCTACAGTGCTGCAACCAATAGGCAATGATTTGTTGCAATTTACAGCCAATAAACATTTACAATTAGAACAGGGTGAGCTGTTGGTGAGTATTTTGCGTAAATAAACCAATAGTTAGAGTACTTGCAAAACTCTCAGTCACACTGATGACCATGACAAATGACAGGCACCGCTATCGTCCATTGGTGGTAGTTACAATCCCGCATGTGTGCATGCGGCTTATTTTTATATGATTGGCACAAAACGACTATTTTCGTGCGTCTAGTTTAGGAAATGTATCTAAATGTGATGGGATTCATTACTATGAGCAAGTAAGAAATTCGAAGTACCGTGCAAATTATCGTGTAGTTTAGTAATTCAGAGATTGCCTGATGCGACTTAGGTGCTATTTCAGTGAACACGATAGAGGTGGGATATGATGCAACGTTAATAGACTGTATGCTTCCATTAAAGTAGCTGCTTTTACTGGCCATCATCAATTCTCGGATAAATCCCAATATTGCGCTATGTGATTTGATTTTACCAAAATGAATCCAGTGTAAAAACCACGAAAAGCAAACCTAATGGAAACAAACTTTACTGCCTGATATAAACAGTAAAATAGACATGTTCGTATATGGAAAAGCAAAAACGTGACTATCGCATGTGACGATTTATATAGCATAAACTGTCCGTTTATATTTATTTTTATAATACAAAAGTAGCCTCGACCTAACTGACAGGAAACATTAATGCGCTCATATATTTTTCATTGGCGCGTAAGTGAAAATATTTGATATAATTTGAGTAGATCTTTGTTATGAACTAGTTGTTATTTCTCTGGCTGTTTATTATGGATATTTGGGTTAAATAAATTGTATGTATTGGTATAGCCAGTTTGCAGTTTGCACAAAATATTAACTTAATAGGATAACAAAGTGTTCCGTGAGACGTTTGCATGTATGTGACATTTAAACGAATTACGCCGGAGGGTTTTTATCCAATATTCTATTATCTTTTTAAATTCTTATCCAACGACAAGTGTTGTCCAGAAATTGCCAAAACAATTTAGCGGAATTTCAGAGCTAAACGAACAAACAGGTTGCTTACAAGAGAGCAATTTTTCGTATTTACTCTTTTACTTAACAAAATTATCTAGACTATATTTATGCATATTATTTGTTTCATCCCAGCCATACCTAATTTTCTTCTTTATTGCAACACTATAAACTATCGAAATGTAATTTTTTAGCTTTATTTCATAAGGTCAGTTGTAACAATGGAATAGTAAACAAGTGACCGGATATTGCATTAGCATTATAATGCAAAACATTTATACACAATTATCGGGTAGCTTGGTGTGTCGTACGTCAATTTTTTGACATATATATACATAAACATTCAAACCATTATTTCTTGCCACTAACAGATTTTTAGTAATGCACATTTTGTAAACCGTGTAATATACATATAATACAACACCATGGATACGAAATGCTGTCATCCTTTGAAAACTTATTATTTGCAAATTCACCGTGGTCTTGTTGAAACCGGTAAGTTGCAACCCCTTGATGTTTCGTTGCACAATATTTGCTTGGTCAGAACGTCGCCACTTCTAGATGCTAATATGGTAACATATATAAATCTAGAAATTAATACGTACAGTAACTAATTTTGCAACCAGCGTTGTATTCGTGTTTTATCATAATTTTTTATTATTAATTATATGTCCTAAGCTTCTCCATTACACGATCGTTTTTGAGCCTATTTCTCGCGAATGCATTAGTCATTATAACAATCTCAAGCAAGTAAACTAATTACATAATTTGCTAAGCGATGATAATTAAGCTAGTGTGCTTTGTAGTTTGTTTTCATATTACCCCGTGATTGCAATCTGTCAAAATTATCATTCTTTTCTCGATTAATATTTAGTCTGATTTTTAACCGTGGGTGCACTTTACACTGAATCTATCAATAACGCTTGCTTTAGAAACATCAAATGAACCAATAAGTTAAATGTCTAGGACATCAAAAGAGCTGACTGATACTGTACCACACGGCAACTTAAAGGCGTAGTAAACGTTCGTTGGCTTCTTAAAGCAATACTTGAGATTCATGTGCAAATACTTGCTGAGAGAAGGGTGGGCTGTAGGGAGTGTACATGTATGAATAACGTGGAATGACAGTTAATTCAATGAATAGATTATGATAATTGTTTGGAGAAAACCAAGTAAAAATGCTTCGTTTCACATGAAAAATCCAACACCAATGGTTCGACACTTGTGCAATAGGTCGAAATGGGGACACCAGACTCAAGCAAGTGACTCTTTCGAATTCATAGATGCCATCCTAAAGGGTACTCCGAACTGCTTCATCAATGCCTGTTAACCACATCCGAGGTCATCATATACAGGGTTTTGAAACCAAAACTGAAAACAACAGACGCTGGTGTACATTTTGATCTTACCTTGGCCATCAACTCCACCTGGCGGGAATTCCTCAAATCAAACATGGCACGCAACCGGCAAATTTATCGCTGATCTGTCTATCCTCATCCATTGTGTGTGTGCTCCGTCCAAACTGACCTCTTGGACTGACTAAACATTGATCGATGACCGTATTTACTACGCTATTACAGTGAACCGTGATTACTCCAAATAACCCTTCAACTGGGAAATGATGCAGAGGCATTTACGTTGTCAGCCACTCGCCTCCGCACCAGCACAGACACTGTTCGAGTTTTTCCAGATTTTTCTTGGGGCGAACGCCGGAAACGAAAACAAAATCCGGAGGAGTTCGCAAAAAACAACAGGTACAATATATTATTCTATATATTGGAATATGTTTGGAACCGACTGTGATTTCATGATTTCAGAAGGTTTTGTATACAAATCGGTTTTGGTAGAGTTTTATGGTGGCAACGTTTCGCCCTTGACACAAGAGCTTCTTCAGGCTAGGTGAATTGGTACAAAATTGGCGTAGCTTTTATGGGAAGGTTGCAAGAAAAATAACATGAACCATTGGATAATAGTGTTACAGGTCAATAGGTCAAGTGGCCACGTTAGTGAAATAACAAGCAGAGAGCGTTTTTCATTGATCCACGGCATCGGTCGTTCACATGTGAGGCATCTCTTTCTGGCAGCAGCTGATTCACACTCCGACCTGAGTTCGTCCGCCGACACCTTTTCTGACTGACCGGGTTAACGCAGCCCACCACGCGTTCGATAACTCCAACCCGTCTGTTCTGTTCACACAGTTATTAGTCTTAGTAATCTCGGTCGCTTCAGCAATCAACCTTTGGTTTGTTGCTGGTAATCCCCTCCTAAGTATCTCGACATTGTCCCAATCAATCGCGTGTCCTGCCTCTAGCGCATGTACGGCCACTGCTGAATGTTTTACTAGGGCCCTGTATTCAGGCTCATTTCTCGGTGGACGCGAAACGTACCTCTTGTGTTCTGCTATCCTCGTACGTAGCTCTCTCGCTGTTTGACCTATATACACTTGTTCACAGTCTTTGCAATTGATTTTATAAACACAATTTGTTGTCCTGTCTTTTGGAAGTGGATCCTTCAAACGCACAAGTGCTGAATAGAGCGTTTGACTCTTTCGAAAAACCACTCTTATTTTCTCCCTGTTTAGT